>MVJL01006239.1:0-37493 GCA_002156465.1 Macrocentrus cingulum | reverse complement strand
CACTCGCGCAGGTACCACGCAGAGAATTTCCCCGCCGTGAAAATTAATGCCCATGGAGCGGTTTATCGCGATGGGCTAGTAGGCGTTAAAACGCATTTCAAGGGTCACGTGACTCGCGAGTTGCGCAGTTGACTTAGTTTCATCATCGCTGCTCTCCAATATTCTCCGCGTTTTAAAGCTAAACAAATCCAGCTTTTTATCGCAAGGGTTACAATTTGGCGGAAAATATAAACAATTTAGTGCAGTGAGTAATGAAGAAGTAAGTATAAATTATAAAAACCGTCCGACAACAGCAGAAAGCATCTAATTAGTAATAATTTACTAAGAATCTATCAATAAGTTCTTATCATCTTATAATTAAATTGATGTTTGTTTATGTTTTATAGAAAATAGTTAGGTTATGTTTTTACTGGTGACAGATGCGGCTACCGCTGCTACCCCTTCCAACTGACGTTGCGATAAAACGCTCTACCGAGCGACAAAACGCGAATTCGCTGTTACCCCCTCCTCGACCCACCTTTGCGTTTTATCGCACGCATCGCAAGCGTTTTACCGCTCCATGAGTTGGGCACTTGAGATTTCGATCATAATCGATTTATGCACTCCCCCACGCCCTCCCCCCCTCTTTTGGATTCGCTAACGGCCATCTTGTGTGTGTTGGGCACTTGAGATTTCGATCATAATCGATTTATGCACTCCCCCACGCCCTCCCCCCCTCTTTTGGATTCGCTAACGGCCATCTTGTGTGTTTCATCGTAACATCGATCAAGCACATAAAATAAGTTACATAGAATGCAGACTTTTTCAATTCACATATACAGAACGCAAAAACACGTTGATTTTTTTAACTTAACGATCATTAATTAATTTGAAATACTTTTTTTACAATCCTCGAATAGATGAATCATTTTTTCTTGATTATAATAAAACTCATTTCAAGAATCAAATTGGATAGCTTTGATTTAATCAAATCAAAATCAATAATAACTATATACTTATTGATGCAGGTATATAGCACGCATACAATTATAAGTAATAGTTGAAAAATAACTATTGTATATTAAATAAACTCCATTTTGTGTATCACTTATATCCATTTTAAGCGGTTAGAAACCTTTTCACTCTAGTTCTAATACACATTTAATATATATATATCTGCCTCAGTTTTTAAGTAATTTATAATATCGTTTTTTTATATATCTCACAAACAATGTAAAATCAAGTGAAAATGTATTCTACATTTTTTGTAGAAAATTTGATTCCCTATTATTTATTTCTCATAATATTTTTTGTTATTTCGCTTATTTATCGAGTTATCGAAATATTAACGAAAAAAAAGCCGCGTCCTCTTATTGGCATATATTAGTGTCACATAAATTTTGTATGAAATTTTTAATTTTTTGCTGTACTTCACTCTGCTGCTGTCATAAAAATTAACCTGATGATTATTGCATCATCTCTTATTAATTATTAAGAGAGAAAATAATAATCCATGTTGAAAAAGTTTTTTCTACCACCATGAAATATTTAAATATTTGAGATTAGACTCTCCCGCTTTCCGCTATAGTTTATGAGTCAACAGAAAAACATTATAATTATTCAAACGACAAACAAGATTTATTGGCATATACTCTCGATAAATAAATGTCAATTAAAAATTAAAAATTTTTTCATCTTGATGAAAGTGGTTTTTAAATGTGATTAATTTTTCCAGGCAAAATCTTGCGTTTGACAAAAGCCGTGCCAACAAGTAATCAAACCAACGCCACATTGGTCACTGCTGGCTTTTTTGTGTGGGGGCATTGTGTGTCGCTGCCTGTAGCCGTGTGTGTCAGTTCAACGCCTGGAGAGGTTACACTTGCACCGGCTGTGCTTGATCCAACAAAAAAAACCGTCCACAGGACTCGAAAATGGTCGCAATAAAGGGACGAAAATCTTCCAACAAGAACCCACCAATTCTCAGTCATGAGTTTATCATACAAAACCACGCAGATATCGTGTCCTGTGCGGCCATGGTCTTTGTTATTGGTCTTATGGTGCAGGTATGTAGTTCATCCATCAATTTGTCCTACTTATCAGACACACTTATTTATTTTCCCATCGCAAAAAATTCGAGATTTATCTCGAGAGCTTTCTAATCGCTATTTGTGCCGCGAGAACGCGGATTATTTCGATTTTTCACCGATTAAAACGTCAAACAACCGGCCATATGGAAAGTTTGGCACTTGTTTTACACTTGAATCATCCTAACTGGACAATTTTCAGGTGACATCTCCGTGGGCTTACATGTTTATCGCCCTGCACCACAATGTGTCGACTCCGCTGGAAGCTGATGCTCCATGGGTGCCTCCAAAGTTCAGCACAGGGTGGAAAGATGCTTGTGCAGTGTTTTTCTACTTTTTAATCACCATCGTAACCCATGCTGTCATTCAGGAGTACGTTTTGGACGTGAGTATTTCGTAAAATTGTACTAAAACATCGAAATTACATTTTTTTTTTTGTAAATTTTATTATAGAAAGTCTCCAAAAAGCTGCACCTCAGCAAGGTCAAGTTGTCCAAATTCAACGAATCAAGCCAGCTAGTCGTGTTCTACCTCGTGTCAATCATTTGGGGCTTTGACATCATTCTCAGGGACAATTTGATCCCGGAAATCACGTCTCTTTGGGAAAATTACCCAATGTTGATGTCTTTCTCGATGAAATTGTTTTTCATCCTGCAACTTGCGTACTATTTTCACTGCTACCCGGAACTCTATTTCCAAAAGATTAAAAGGGATGAAATCAAGTCAAGAATTGTTCATGCGACCATTGGACTGTTCTTTACCCTGGCTGGATATTTGTTGAAGTAAGAAATCAATTTTTTAAATCTACTGGTGTTACGTTTAACGTAGAAAATTTATGATAACGTATTTTTTTTTTAGTTTTCAACACATCACTGCTATTTTAATGGTGGTTCACTATGTCGGAGACATCCTTCAGCATGGTGCTCGGCTTGTGAGCATTGTTTATCGTAGAGAATCAACTACTAAGAGTCAGTATCTTGAGTGAATTAATGGCTGCTTTGTTATTTGTGAGGAAAATAATTTTTTTACGTGAGTTTTTTATTTTTAGTGGCGTTTGTCGTTGCCAACAGCGTGTACGTTGCCTGTCGCGTGGCCACACTGGCACTGGCTGGATTATTCTATGCCTATGGGCTCAGTCAGATTGAATCATCGCTCGACTATCCCACAGGACACTTTAACATCCCCGCCGTGCGATTCTCAGCTTTTGGAGTTGTCGCCCTCTTCCAGGCTTATCTGCTTTTCGACTTTCTGAGGCGTCAGAGACAACGAGCTCGTGACACCAGTGCTCCGGTGGTTTCTAAACCCAAGAGCAAGACGCAGCGACCGAAAAAGAAGGACGGTGAGGATTAAAACAGTTGATTTTTAGTGTTGTTCAGTTATCAGAGATATTTATGATTGTTTTTTTCGGGGGGATTTTTAGTTAAAAAGACCGCAGGGTCTGAAGATGACGATCTTCCAGAAGTAGATCAAGCTACAAAGAAGAATTTGAGGTCCAGGACTACAGCAAAAGCGAAATAATTATTTATTTTTAGTAATATTTAAGGCTGATTTATCCTGTGGCTTCCGATTGCAATAATAAGACATTTCGAAAGATAAATATCATGTTTTTATGTCTATCCACATTAATTTTGTAAAATTTTTTATTCATGAATTATTTATGTATAATTTAATTTAAGAAATTGTGTTTTATCACAGGCGATTTTTTGTGTCAAATAATAATTCGGAATTATTTATATCAAATACGATTTATAGCAGTCAGATAAATTGATCAGAATGAATATTGTTTATAATTAATTCTCTTACCATCAAAAAAAATGTGTATACTGATTTATCAATCAAAACTACGAAAATTTCAGTTATTAAAAATGCACTGCACAAATCAGTAATTCAAACGGCTGATTACGAGAGAAATCGAAATAAAACTTACAACCCCCTAACGCCGTTTTGTATACCATCAGCCACTGTCTCAACCCCAAAATCATGGGAAATAATTGAGTAATATTTTGTTAAATGTTCTGCATATACCTAGTGATGATATATTTTTTCTACACTTATTTAGAGTCCAAAAAACAACCGAAAAAATTAGCAACCCTCTAGCGTCGTTTAGAACCACACAAAAAAACGCTATGAAAATAAGTAGACAGCGCAAATATATGCCAACGTTCAATTTTGAGGACAGCTGGACGCCATGTTTGTCGTGGCGATGAAAACGAGCAACATAACCTCCAAACTTTACGCGTTTGCGCGCGCAGTTTGCTAATTGCTCTCCCTCTCAGTGTGTATGTAACTAACCTCGTACTGACAAAATTTGACAGCAAAGCAACATCATTTCTTTCCGACAACACTAAAATAAAAAACCTTTTCGCTCTTTTTCGCGAGTGCCAAAAACTCCGAATCATGCCCGCAATAGTGACCGGACCTCCGCAGCGGAGTGAGCAGATGTGGCAGGCATTAAAAACCCACATCACAGCCGAACGACAGCGAAAAAAACAGGGTTAGTGTATCAACTTATATCCTACAATCTTTCAAGCAGTACATAAAACCTTCTATTGGACCTTGCAGAACAGGAGGCCGATGCCGAGGAGGAGCGTCAGCGAAAGGAGCGCGAGCGCCAGCAGAAACAGGACGTAATGACACTCGGCGAAACCCGAGATCAGATATCCAGCTTGGAGACTGAGCTGTCACAGCTGCGGGACGAGAAACATCAACTTTTTTTGCAATTGAAGAAGGTTCTAAACGAGGATGACAACAGAAGACGCCAGCAGACAAAGGATTCAAAGTATTTTCTCACATAAATCAACTATTCCACTAGGTACTGATAATTTCTCGTTCTTTAGCGTTTGTCCGGATGTCTTGACAACTGTAGGGAACTATCCAACAGCCGGAGGAAACGTCGTACACCCTCAGCTGTTCCTTCCCATGCCCACACGGAGTCCCCTGTACAAAGTGACCACTGCCGCAACGCCGTCGCACTCGCTAATACCCAATGTGAACGTAAGACCCCATTGAATATCATGTTTGGACAGTTTTTAAGCATTTTTTGCTTGCAGGGACCGATGAAACGGACGCACAGCCCGTCTCCACCGCCTCCATCGTCCTCGTATCACACGGTTTATGGATACAAACCGCCTCCACCAATGCCAAACTACAATCCACCACCTCCGAGTCAGTTTATTCGAGTTTTATTTCAATATTCAATGATTTTTTACTAACTTAGAATATATACTAACAAATGGCGTGGTTTGAAACTAGGGGAACTGAGGGGAGATGGTTTTTTTCCAGAACCAGACGAAGCCGCCAGACGTTCTGGCGATTCGCGTGCAGTCCTTTGGAACAGTGAGTTCAGCGTTTCTCAGAATCTCTGCAGCGACTTATCCATTGTTTTATGTGAGTCCTTGAAGATAGAAATTGATTATTTATTGTGATTTTCAGAGAATAATCAGTATCCTCCATCGAGTTTTTACTCTACGCCCGGTCAAAGTGTCTACAGCTACTCGGCTCCCACCTCACAGCCCGCGAGGGAGACTGAGCAGAATAAAACTGCATATTTGTCCAACAGTCGACCCAATTTGGCACACCCTGCAGGTCGGTTAGATTTTGTTGATGTGCCAGTTTGGGTGGGTGAGACAAGTAATTTTGCGGACGATTTTGGTTGTGCAGCTTATGTATCGAGTTTGCATTCGATGGATCATAAACCAGCCTATGCTGAGGATAAGTTTTATTTGAGAGCTGGGAGCCATGTGACTGTTCACGGAGGTGCTATTCCAATTCAACAGCCACCTCAGGTAAGCAAAAATACTTTCAGGAGATTTTTTATTAAGATTTGATATGAAATCTTGCGAAATTTGTAATTTTTTTCGCTTTTTTTACGATAACTCGATAAATAAGCGAAATAGCAAAATATGTTATTAGAGTTCAATGATAAGAAATTACAATATCTACAAAAAATGTTGAATGAAATTTTTTGCATTTCTATTATTTCTTGAAAAATTTTAAGTTTTTTAAAATTCTTATTTTTTTCAAATATCTCGAAAACAATGAAAAATATCAAAAAAATTTATTCTATATTTTTTGTGATGAATTAAATTTGCTATAGTTTGTTTTCAGTAACATTTTTCGTTATCTAGTTTATTTACTGAGTTATCTTAATATAATGAGGAGAAATTTGTTTTATATGGGATTTTTTTTATTGTAGGGAGCTAAAACCGGTAGCATTACCTCTGGGTATCCTGTGAGAGCTCCACAACCTCCTCCAGGATCTTATCCGCCGCCAGGAACTTATGTTAATCCACCTGCGACCAATATTCCCGGTCGATTGCTCTATTCGCAACCCGGTGCTCGATACATGCAACGAGAGGCCTAGAATACCAGATTCTATTTATATTCTATGATATAATTTCCATTTTTAGTGAGAGAATTGTCGCAAATTAACCAGAATATACATTTATTATATATATTTTAACACAAGTAATCTATATTATAAGATTTTGACAGACTAATATGCATGCTGTATTTTTACATTTGCTAAAATTTTTATTATTGTTTATGAAATTTATAATAGCTTGTAGTCCAAATTTGCGGAAATTATTTAAATGTACATAAATATACGGGATAATGTGTTAAATAAAACGTTTTAAACTAAAACTTTTTTGCCTCTTTTTATTTTCTACATTTTAGTTTTCTAACATGATAACTCCACTCTTTCAATACTTTTTGACATATACTTATATTTCAAGTTTCATCTAAATTAGTTTATATGAAGTAGTTAAAAAATTCAATCTAACATTTGAACAAAAAAAAACAAACAAAAGCCAATTTAAATAAAACTGTTGGAAAAGTCTTAAGTCTTAAGTCTTAAGTCTTAAAATTTTTTTTTATTCAATATAACTGCTATAAATTTTGTTAAGCAAATTTAATGATTCGGACTTTATTTAAAAAATAAATGTTACTCTGTTCAAATAACTCTAGAAATGACATCTTTTTATTTTTAAAATTCACGTAATGTTTTTTCAGAGCACAAGACTGAAAATGTGAAAAAAATCAGTTTTAGCTGGAAAGTATTTAAAGAAATATAGTAGTAATAACAATAATAATAAATTTATTGATTTAACATTTCGTCTATGCGTCGAAACTTTTACATTTGTTTAAAAGCTAAATTATTATAACTTATAATTAATATACTTATAATACTAATATACTTTATTCTATGTTTCGGCATCGCATCTTGTTTATTATAATAATACTCTCTCTTTTTGATATAGCCTTTTAGCAACTCTCTCACTATTGCCATCAATCTTTTTAAGGACATCGCTATTATATGTATGCCTTCCTTATACTAAATGTCTGTTCTCCTATGTTAATTGTGCCTTTACTGCCGTTATAAGGTATAGTTCCAGCAAAAAGTGAAATAATTTAGAAATGACTAAAAATCACGTCCATATTATCGATAGATAATAAAATACTATTATCGAAATCCAACTAGTTTGTTAGATAATTAACTTAAAAGATGCGCATATTTAGGGGGCCCCCATATGAGAGAGAGCCGTTCGAAAAAGTTGATAAATTTTGCGTCAAAAAAATTCTTAAAAAAAATCAACATTCTTCTGAAAAACTGTTATTTCACAAGATAAACTATTAATTGATATTACAAAAAAAATCACAGAGGTGGTATATCTTATATGTTTAATAATTTTTTGCTTTTCTTTTTTTCTGTGTAGCTCTCCTCGTTTTTCTTTTCTATTTTTTTTCATCATACTTCCACGAAAAGTTTGCTATTTTTACACTGTTTAGCGGGGTAAAAAGTGACTCATTCTATCCCGGCTAACAGAACAAATGCGCCTTTGTTTTCCCGGTTAAATCAATGTGATGTTGCGTCATTTTTTCTGTCAACCGGAATAGAATTCGTCACTTTCAACCTCTAAACAGACTAAAAAAATCTAATGTTTCCATGGACTTATTGTGAAAAAGTGTATGTGCACCAAGGGAGAATATTATATTATAACCCGCGTGGTTATGGCCCTCGCCTTCGGCTCGGGTCACAATTCTCCAGACGGGTTGGAATAGTATACTTTACTCCCTATAGGTGTACAATATAGTATTTACTCCCGCTACGATGAAAAATAGTATGCTTACCTCGGGATGCAAAAGAGGTTATTTTGACTCGCCTTAATTCGGCTCGGTCGAAATGACCTCTTTTGCTCCCTTGGTGAACAATGTACTATTCTTATTTTTTTCTCTGCTTCTTTCATATATAATTGTTTACATATGTTTATGTCTATTTTGCAAAATTATCTCTCCTATTATGATTCGCTCTATTTCACTGACCTCCAGCCATTTGTCAAAATATTTAAATATTTATACAATAATACCTTCTTTAATTTATTTACATATTTCAATTCTGTGTATTTTTAGGAGTCAAAATTTTCCCGAGACCATGAAATCGAGTTTCCTGTCATACACCTGTTTTGAGCCCCTCCATGGGGGGCCAGGTGAAAAGGAGCAAAGCAGGATTTTCACCTATACAATGCACTTATTAATTATGCATATTAGCATATACTGATGACAGCTGACAGCGATGCAAAGACTGCAGTATACATACACCGTTGCAGAAAAATTAAATACACTTATTAATTGCAACGCGATACTTGAACACATTTGCAATTGATACACTACTTTTTATTATTGACCTTATCCTTACATTTAAAAAATTAGAAATAATAGCTATTAAAATAAAAAACTAAATATTTATTCTTGGAATACGATGAAATCAATTCCAAGAAAAGTCCAACATGGCGCATATTTATCTTTATTTTTTTAATTACATGTTATATAACTTGATCCTTGATATTTTTGTTTTACAAAAATGAAATTCAATATTTTTTGGGCTTTAAATCGACACCTGAAATCAGGACTTACTATTCAACGGCTGATAAAGAATATTTTTAAATATTCTCTTCAATTAGCCTCTCTGCGATAATGAATCACGTGACCACCGAACACAGAAGAACTCGCGCGCGCGCGCGCGTGTGTGTGTGTGTGTGTGTGTGTGTGTGTGTGTGTGTGTGTGTGTGTGTGTGTGTGTGTGTGTATGTGTCAAAGAACATATAAACAAACTAATTGTGTTATATGCACGCGCTTCGAGTGTGTATACCTACTGCGCTGCAAGCCAGAATTGTTCTCTGTGTCTATATATAGATATATATACTCGTTCGCAAAACGTTCTGCGTCGTCGATGGCCATCGTGCGATTCGCATCAGTCGATCGCGAACAGTCGCGACGAGAGTTTCACGTTAATATTTTGGTCTGAAAAAATGGCCATTACACGTTTGCATATGTTGACCGCGCTATTTCTTTGTTGGACACTAATTATCCATCAAACAACTGCCACGACTCCTGTCAAGATCCCCAAGGATACCGTGCCAACTTTAGTAATTGAGAGTGCCTTGAATACTCTCAATGACTTCCTGTCCAGCGAGCACAGTTACAAAGACGGAAACCTCATCAGTGCGCAGAAATTGGTAAATATGTAGATTAATGCAATCAAATTGGCGTAAGAAACTAACCTAGTCATCACACTACTAATCCCAAAAGTGCCTTAATTTAAAAAACTTGGTATCATAAAATTTTTTTAATAGAAAAACAATAAACCCTTTTTTTGCCCGAATTTCCGTTATTTTTTTTTTGTTCTTTCTCGATAGCTCAATAACTAAGCGAGATAATCAAAAATGTTATAAGACTTAAAAAATATAAAATTTTATTCTGCATAAAAAATGTAGAATACATTTTTTCAATATTTTGCATTTTTTTCAAGATATTTTGAAAAATATGAATTTTTAAAAAAATCATAATAAAGTACGTTTCAAAAACTGAGCAAAAATTACAAAAAAATTTATTTCACATTTTTTGTAGATATTTATAAATCCTCAATCATTTACCCTTATAACATTTTTCATTATCTTTTAAATTTACCGAGTTAGCACTCTAAAAACCAAAAAAATGACGAAATGTGCTTAATACATCCAAGATGGATGATGCCATATTCTTCAAAAAGAAAAAAAATCCAATTTCCACAATCCAAGATAATTTCCATCAACTCGGATACATATTTTTCACCCTCAAGTATAATAAAAAAAAATTCTTTTTCTCTGACAGATTAAATAAACGAGGTTATCACAGGCATTTTGTGTGCCAAGGAATGTAAACAAATCTGACGCAATCTCAATATATATATTTTACAAATTCCAGTTGCAGCAATCCGAGGTGATCTACAGACTGACCTTGAACCTCGAGGGTTGCGAGTCAGGCTCGTGTCGTGACACGAATTGTATCATCGACGTGAGGCAAGGCGACGACATTGTCGAGGCTCTGCGTAAATCCATCAAGTGTGCAACCACATCCCCAGCGGTCACAGAGGAGGTGATCGAGAGTGTGTCGAACACGCGAGCAGACGAGGAGGTGCAGGACGTGGCAAAGAAGGGATCCAACCTCCAGCGAGCACCGCACTGTCCGGGATGTCCCTACGAGATGAACCCGACGCTGCCGGGCCTGCAGGCCTTTTGGGAGGACGTGGAAGCATCGATGGACGCCTCGGGCCGAAGCCCGTACAAGCACCAAGTGGTCAAAACGATCCGAGTGACGCAGGTGGTGCCTCCCGGTCGAAATGTCGTCGAGTACGAGTTGCTGCTCGAGATCGCGCAGACAAACTGCCTTGTGGAGTCATCGAATCCGCGTTCAGAGTGTATTTTGCAGCCTAACCTGCCTGTTGAGACGTGCCGTGTGAAATTTGACACGCAACCGAGGCTGGAAAACAGCCGCAGACTGCGCCAGAACAACTGCAGTACCGCTGCGGATTTGACCGTGAGCGCGACGGCGGAAGTCCGCGCCGAGGTCGAGGACCAAATCGCTCAGGAGGGTCAGCTCAATTACGGTTCACTCGAGTCTGTTCCGCTTGCGACTTCGCAGCCACTGCGCCAAAACGCAGAGGAGGTAATAACCGAGCCGGCAATCGTTCAAACAGTTGTAGCAAATGAAAAGGTGGCTGGCGAGCCGGTGGTGAGTTTCCTCGACAAAAAAGCCGAGTTCGACGACTTTCTCAAAGACTTTGACATCCCGATCAAGGAGCGACGTGACCCGGAGCCCGAGACAAATCGACCAGAGGTCGCGGAAACGCCTTTCCGGGAGGAACGGCTTGAGAGGAAAGTTCGAGCAGCAGGATCCAGGTCTCCACAGCAGAGCGAGCGACGTGGGGCCTTGCGGTTGGCGCAAAAAGCGATGGTGAGTTTGGACAGAATCGACTCGGACAATAAAAAAATCGTAGTTGTAGATGTGTTGGGTGTATCGTCGATTCGAGGCTCCGAGGGACTATCTCGGAACATCACATTCTTGGCAGTGACGACTGATTGCTTGGAATCCGAGTCTGGCAGTGCGGAGTGTATTGCCGACGCCGTGGACTCGATCAAGGCTTGTGAGATTGAACTTTTGGAGAGCGAGGTGACGGTAAAACTCGTCAACTTTTTCTGCTACCGCCGCAAAAATCTGCGTTCCCGCCGATCCAGTGATGATTTGGTGCTTACAGGATCGAAAGTGGCCACGATAAGTCCGAAAATTAGGGAATTTGTGGAGCAAGGTGTACACATGCACTGGAACGAATCGGGCTCGTCGAGTAAGCGTTACGCGGAGATCCTGACAGTAAAACAGAGAGTTGTCGCAGGAATGGAGTACGAAATTTGGATCAGATTGGGCGATATTGACTGCTCAGAGGGTGGGGACGAATCGTGCGTTGTGCTGCTCACTGAACCGTACGATACTTGTTTGATTGACGTCTGGGATCGGCCTTGGATCAAGGAAAACGGCACGAAAATTACGATTGGTTGCAAAGAGGAGATAATTCGAAGCAGACGCTCGCTTCGCGGTCGCCATTACTCGGCAAAAATGCTGAATATCGCGCAAGAAATGCAGAAACGCGATTTGTCGAGTGCTTTTGAGGATTTCCAGGTACAACACGGGAAAAAATACGAGTCGGAGGCCGAAAAACAGCGACGATTTGTGAATTTTAAGGTGAACATGAAGATTGCCGATGCTTTGAATACGTATGAGAAGGGAACAGCAGAGTATGGAGCGAGTATTTTTGCGGATTTGACGCCTGAAGAGTTCCGTGAGCGTTTGGGACTGCGACCCGACTTGAAATCTGAGAATGACGTTCCGTTTTTCCTTGAGGCTGAGATTCCAGATGTCGAGCTGCCGCAAGAATTTGACTGGCGACACTACAACGCCGTGACTGAGGTGAAAAATCAGGGATCATGTGGCTCCTGTTGGGCCTTTTCTGTGACGGGAAATGTCGAGGGACAGTACGCGATCAAACACGGAAAACTCGTGTCACTGTCTGAACAGGAGCTCGTTGATTGCGACAAACTTGATGAAGGCTGCAACGGCGGGCTTCAGGAGAATGCTTACCGAGCTCTGGAGGCTATAGGTGGCCTGGAACTCGAGCAGGACTATCCGTACGATGGTGAGGATGAAAAGTGTCACTTTAAAAAATCCAAAGCCATGGTGGACGTCGTTTCGGCGGTGAACATAGCCGCAAATGAGACGCAGATGGCTCAGTGGCTCGTGAAAAATGGTCCTATGGCAATTGGAATTAATGCCAATGCTATGCAGCTGTACGTGGGTGGAATTTCTCATCCTTTCCAGTTCTTATGCAGTCACAGAAACCTTGATCATGGCGTCCTAATTGTCGGCTATGGCGTTCACAGTGAGTTTTTTTGTTGATATCTTGTGTATATATTTTATTTTACGTTCTATAAATTATGTTTTTTCACAGCCTATGATCTGTTCAAGAAGACCATGCCTTTTTGGATTATCAAAAACAGCTGGGGTACCGGCTGGGGAGAACAAGGCTACTATCGCGCCTATCGCGGTGATGGCACTTGCGGTCTCAATACCGACGTTTCCAGTGCAATTGTCGCGTAGTTTGTTGATAATATTAACGTTTTTTATGACACTACTTATTATGAGCCAGAGATGACAAGGGCCCTACTTATTGACGAAAATTTACATCATAATAATAATATTTTTATGAATTTATATACAGTCAATTAGTTTAGCAGCAACGTTGGGGCTAAATTTATTTTTAAATTGCAGAAAAATACGTCTTTTTTCAATTTTTTAAAAAGCTTTTAATATAAATTAGGCTTTGTAGATATAAATATTTCAACACTTGGGTAATTTGCCCAAAATCGCCGCTTTACCTATTTTTGGTCAGAAAAATTGAAGAAAATCAAGATTTCTTATCGAAAAATCAGTAATTGTTTAGATTTATGGCTCCACGATTTTTTTAGGATAAAAAATCGAAAAATCAACCTACTTGAGACTTTTTTTTTTTCATTTTGTTCGTCTTTGAGGCGGATTGATAGATATTCAGTTATAAAATGACAATGCAATATTTTTAAATGTTATTTTGAAATTGGATACAGTTAAAAATGTAATATTTTCAATCATCGATAAAAAATTGAAAATTAAAAAAAAAAAAAAACATGTAGACACGACGTTTTTAGTATTTTAATTTTTATATTCATAAATTCGTTGCAAAAATGAACAAAAAAAAACTTGTCGATATCTTTATTTTTCGACTTTTTATGTCTAAAAAAAAAAAACTGGAGCTATACATCTTATTAACAATTACTATTTTATCTGATGTGATTATTTGCAATCCGAACTTGAAAAAAAAAAAAAACTTAACAATATCTCATCAATTTGTCGATTTTTTATGGCCAAAAATAAGTGGAGACGTAATTTTGAATAATAACCCAACATAATTTTTTTACAAAAAATATTTTAACAATTTTTCATGTATTAAAGAAAAAATTTAAAATGAAATTATCGTTGCTGCAAACTTTATTAACGTCAATTTATATCGAATTTTTGTAAACTACTTATATCTGACAGAATTATCATCATTTTAATTTTGTATATAAAAAGGATATTGAAAAAAAAAAATTTTTTTTTTACTTTTGACGAGAATCTAATGAATTATTTTGAGTGAAAATTCCACGTATATTTGATCGAGAATCAATCAAAAAGTTACTCAACAAAAAATGTTAGAAAAATTAATTACAATTTTACATTATCATAATTTTTTACTTGATCAACGCGTATTTATTATAATTCTTATCTTCTTTTTTTTTTTTCTAGAAAAATCTACAGCCACCTAAGTTGCCCGATTGACTACGTTATGAATCACAGTAGTGCCGGCAATCAATTTAGGCGGCTTACTCGTCTCATTCGTTGAAGAAATGCGATCGTACGTCGTAATTTTCGGTTTTTGCAGGCATTTGCGCTCGTGAGTTACCCAATGTAACTGCTGACACGATAAGCTGCAATACGCCGTGTTCCAACAGCAGTAGTACATGGCCTCGCGACTGCAGTAGATGCACCATTCTTTCAACTTGGCCTCGTTCACGCTGCGAATGCGCTCGTCATCCGTTTCCTTGCGGATCTCCTCGATCGCGCGCAGTCGCTCGACCTCGAGACTCGCCCGCATCTCCCGTAGCGTGCGATCTACAACATGAAAAAATCAATGAGCACGATTGAAGAGGTCTAAAAAAGCCAAAAAGTCGTATCGCTAAAAAATTTCAACCTTTTTACTTGCTGATATTTTCATAAGGATGCAATTTAGAGAAATTTTGTTGAAGACCTGTTTTGTAGCTAATAAAATTCTCTACAAAAAAGGTCTCTTATAAAAAATTTTTATCTACAATAGTTTTAAAGATATTTTGATTTATAACGGCAAAAGAATTTTTCCTCTACGTCTCTTTGGTTTTTCCAGCGTCGGATGGGTAAGAAATTTTCAGAGTTTTTTATTTTCATCTTACCTGTGGTTTGTTTGAATTCCTCGAGCTGCTGCCGATGTTGCCAGGACATGCGCTCGATTTGCAGCCGCAAAGAGTAGATAGTGGCCTCGTGTGCCTCAACGGACCCTCCATTGGCCCTTGCTGACGCTGCTTCCTTCATCGACTCCTCTATTAGCCGCGCCATTTGCCGCACGAGTTCCTGCGCACCCTTGTTCAAGTGCGCACTCAGGGGCCCGGCCTCAGGCGGCAGCAGCTCGTAATCTGCCGCGCCTGACGTACTGCCAACGGCCGAGGGCTTGGCGAAACTCGGAGCCAACCGCGGTTTGTTCGGGAATGTTTTTTTTGCCCGGGACTGGCGGACAGGCATCTTCCGCACCATCTCCGGATCCTGCAACTCCGACTCCGACGTCCTGTCCATGGATTTTACACCGTCCAGCGTGTGGCCTTTGAGTTTGAAGAGTTTCATGGCACTGGGTGTGGCTGGAGACAGGATCGTCGAGTTGGATATCGTTCGCGAGCCAATTTTATTTGATTTCACGGGAACTTTTCGAAGAATTGATACCCCAGAAGTGAGTTTTGTCGTCGATTTCGACGAAGAATCCAGTGTACGACGACTCGCCATTGATAAACCGGGTTTACTAGACTTTGATTTAGGTTTTGGAGTGTCAATTTCATCCTCAAATTCCTCATCGTCGTCCATTTCAGGCTCTACATCGCTGCTTTTACGCTCGTGCGTCCGCGTGGTGAGTTTGGCGGGCGTTGAGGTATCCGACGGCGCTGGAGACGCGGCTCTGGGCGAATCCACGCTTTCCACCAGGTCAGCAGGATTACTCGGATCGTACGTATGGTTGGGATCGTACGCTGGAAACATTAGTTGGATCTGCGAAGGATCAAATGGACGGTATTGAATGCGCGGTGGAGCAAATTTAAATGGCCCAAAGACCATTTCCAGCCGCTTGCAGTGCTGCGCTATTTCGTTCAGGCACCGCGTCATCTCGGACCTTTTTTTCTTTCGCGGCAGCGGTGTCGGCGGCTCCCGCGAGTATAGGAATATATTTTTCGGCGATATCCAGGCGCGATCGTGCTCGCCGAAAAAACGCACGTCCACGTAGCCCTGGCCGTTGATTCGCGGCAGTGCCTTCGCCGGCCAGTAGGGAAATCCATTCATCTTCGCCCAGATAAGTGCGTGCGGCTGCCGACAAGCCTCGATGAACCAGGACGGGTTTGGCCTGGGGATACCGCGACCTCGTACGTAACAATCGGGACAGGCCTCGATTTCTGACACCTCCTGACGCGCTGTTTTTATTATTTTCTTCACCACATTCGTTAGTTTAGACGTATCGGCATATTTTCCGCCAGCTGATAAAAATAGATATGAAAAAATATCAGTATAACACTTGAGAAAACACAATAAGAGTGATTAACTTGTGTATGGATAAAATACCACTCTGACGAGACATGTTTTTTTTACAAATATCTCAAAAACAATACGAGTTACAGGATTTTTAGAAGAATACTTTTTTTTAGAGAATTTTAAGAGCTCTAAAAAAGGTTATGTTGAAAAATTTGTTAAATTTCGTAGTTATTGAGATATTTGAGAAAAAAGCAGTTTCAAATCATAACGCAGTGCTTTAGCCTACATAGGAAGTACTTACACGTATTGAAGACAATACAATTATGCTGAATCCACTTGGCGTCTGCCATAAAAGCATCTGTGCTTCCATAGAGTTTCCCGTTGACTTTTGCCAGCAGAAGTGACAAATCCATGGGATAAATCACGTAGTCCGTGTAATTAGGTATTTCAGCCAGGTCAACCGCGCGCAAAAATGGCTGTGCCTGCGAATAAACATTGTAAAATGACATCTGAATTAAAAATTAAAATTTTAATTAATCACTTACCCCCGCAGAGAGACGCATTCGCTCGACGACGTATTTTAACACCTGACAAAATTGGTCGACAGTGAAATGAGCGAGAGCGGGTGCACGAGTGGCCGCGTTTTCCGCCCGTAGAATGCACGCACACTCACCGCAAATCCAGTTGTTCGTTGTCAAGCTCTGAGCCGTGGCACCCATGCATTTTTTGTGCCACGAGCGAGGACACGCACTGCAGAAAATTTCCACAAAATCTTTGTGACACTTCCAGCAGTAGTTGTCGTTTGATGGATTTTCTTTTCGTCGCTTGACGACTTCTGGACTCGGAGGTTCCTCGTCACTACTAGCCAGAAAAATCGAGAATTAAAGTATTTTCTTGTGTCCTCAATGACGGAAAATAAACTTACCTCGACTGCTTACGCTTCAGGAGAGATACGCCCTTTTTTTCCTCGTCTAGGAGCTCTGTATTTACCTTACAATTATTATTTTTAGATTCGTCAATAAGAATCCGCAGCGAATCATCCTCAATTTCACTTTCATTTTCTTTACTGTCCGCCGGACTGTGTGCTATGTCTAGAGCAACGATTTCACTGCGTTTGACAGTTCGGGCATCGTGTTTGCCCAACTGAATTGGCATTTTCGGCGAGGAAATCTCACTGCAGTCGCTCAAACACTCGGATAGTCTTGCAGAACTATCGTTGGAACTTTCTACGCGTGACGCCGCCATTCTGTCGCCGTTTTTTCTCAATAATGGGCACTCAGAGATACTGCCCCGGTTTTTTCCATGCCTCTGACATGGTAAAATCGCGTCATCAAGGCACACGTATTCGCATCTAAAATTCCAAAAGTTTTTAGAAATTCTGGGCTTATAGCAAAAAAATATTTCTTACCTCTGGGAGTCCGGCGTCCACTAGTGGACTTTGTTGACGACTCTATAGCTCTCCAGGTCACCAGTTGACTATCTCTTGTCCTGTTATTCAGGAATTATATTTCTTTTGATACTGCTTGCATTAAGTTGATCGAATAATTTGATTTTTTTTTACCTTATGGTTGAATTTTATTGTTTTCTGCGCTGATAAATACAAGGATGACAAGAGTTTATGAATTTTTTTTGGAGCTCTGCTCTCCCGGGCCACTATATCACACCACATTGTACATACAGAGGGAGAGAGCGCATAAGTTCGATTAATTTTGAAAAAGTGGCAACACTGCAGCTGCTATACACACCGGCGGCGGCAACCCTGTGCACAAACATTTTCGTCTGCTGTCACGTCTTTTACGCAATACCTGCAAAATTCGAGGCTGTCTTTTACGAAATTAATAATTTCACGTAAAATTATTAACTAAAAAAAAATGTTGCGTTTGATCGCAGGACGTTTGGCATCTACAGCTCGAGTTGCCATTTTGCCGAGAAGTGTCTCCGCGGCGTCGGTACAAGCGAGATCCTACTCGCACGGTGTCGAGGAAACCGATGAGGAGTTTGACGCCAGGTATGAGGCCTTCTTCAACCGCCCGGACATTGATGGATGGGAAGTTCGCAAAGCTATGGGTGATTTAGCAAGTAAGTTGTCCGTTTTTTCACGCCAAAAAAAGCGTTTTTTTAAGGTTATGTCGTCGAGTGTTTTGTAAGGAGATTTTTCAGATAAAAAAATAAAAAATCACTGATGTTTTTCAGTCATGGATCTCGTGCCGGAACCCAGGATTATCTGCGCTGCTTTGAAAGCCTGTCGCCGACTGAACGATTATGCGTTGGCCACACGATTCCTCGAGGTTTGTCGCTACAAGGGCGGCGATCAATCCAAGGTTATTTGGCCCTGGATTGTCCAAGAGATCCGACCAACTCTGGACGAACTCGGCATCAGCACTCCGGAAGAGTTAGGCTATCATAAACCCGAGCTCGCCCTTCCGTCTGACGACGACTAGAGGTGTAAATAAAACTAAGTTAACTCCCAAAGTTAGTTGTTATACGACTAGAAATTCCGAAAAATCGATCGATACACTGTAATTTATGAAAGCTACAGCTCGAATAAAAAAAAAAGGTAAAATTTCCTACAAGTTTTTGATTTTTAAGTTATATGGTTAAATAAAAATGTAATTTATGCATATATTAGTATATTAATCTGTTTCATCCAATGAATTCTTATGTATTACTGCTAAAAGAGGGATTGCTTCGTATTTTTACATCGAAAATAACAAAAGCAGGAGATGCTGATGGACACACGGATATTTACAAGTTACACATAAGATTACATTGTTACAATATAAGTATCATATACACGTAAATACGCTTATATAAATTTTTTTGTTATTTTTTGTTGTTTTCATTTCATAAGGGGATGATAAAACTGGAAAACATTCGTTCCTCTTAATGACAAAATTTACAAGTCACTCAAGTCTATCAATGGCAACCTAGGGCTTATTAAAATTATGTGCCTATTAACTCCGACAAAGAACGTGGAGAATTGTTAAAATATTCTATAATTTATAATAATAATATAGTTAAAGTAACATTGCACGAAATGAAAATCTCAATTTACCCCCAAAAAATAGAGCAAAGCTCAAAACAAAAAAAAATTGAAAAATCATCGTGCCTAACTATATATTAAATTGGGGGAAAAAAGTGAATAAAAAAAATCTTAGCCTATTTGTACCCGTCAGAAATGCTTAGTCTTGCTATTGGTGCTATCAAAAAAAAAAAATAATAAAAACAAAAACAATGCAAAAAATATTACAATTTTTGCATTTTTTTTTCTACAGCAAAAAAAAAAGATTTTAAACACTAGGATTTTTCACTACTTAAACTCGATAATTTCATCACACTAGATGAAATATATATATATATTCTAATCACTTGAATTAAATAATCATTCACAAATGCACAAACAGAGAAAAAACATTTGAAATCAACATCATTATTAATTATCACTCTCACACATTCTTTTTTGGGCCCTGAAATCCCTCATAATTTGTTTTTTTTTTTGTTTTTTTTTGTTTTTTTTTTTTCGATGAAGTACAAATTGCATTTCAATGTAATCAGGATACAGAATTTCTATGAATTAAAAATTATTATTTTTTGTTTACTATTAGCGAATGCGGGCATTCGGTGTTCTAGATTTTTCATCATCATTAAAATACATAATACATTCGCTAAGTTACTTGGATATTTCCGAGATCGTTCGGGATGTGTTTTTTTTTTTAGTTTTTGTTTATTTTACACTTTACTCGGAATTTGACAGAGTTTGCTGCTGTTGACTGTCCTCATCCTTGACGACCTCAACTTGCATGGCCTTGGACAATGCATTGGCATCCTTGAGTGATATCACTTGTAAAACCTGGTGTTCACCGGCGGCGTTGATCATCGTCATAGTGGGATGTCCCTGGATAGTGACGGCCTCGAGTGTCTCGCCATTTCCCGGCTCAACCTTCGGCACCTGCACCATAGGTGTTACGTGCATTGTACCGTCGCTCTGGATGTTGGCAACCATCGTCTGATACATGCTGGCCGACACTGGCACGGTGATGACACCTGACACGGACACTGGATAGCCTGAAACACCGAAATCACCGGTCCCATGTGTTTCCTGATGCGTTTCGTCGCGCTCACTCGGACCACGTGATGGTGCGTGTATAATCGTAATCATGCGAGATGGAAAACGAGCGTCACAGATTGCTTATAAAATATATATTGCACAGTCGACTAGGACAGAACGAGAGATAAATAACAACAAAAAAAACGTGGGGAAAATCAAGGTATAGAAGCAAGGGCGGGGCAGGGTGCGGCGACTTCATTATTAAATAAACAAACTAAATTCTGACTGGGCAATTTCTAATATCCTTAAGAATTACAATTGAATTTAATTCTACAAATTATAATTATAATGCACACGTTCTCAGAAAAAAGAAAGAAAAAAAAAGTTCGTACTTTAAATGTATTGTCGAATACAAATGTCATGCATTTGTTTTCGTTGAATATCATGAAAACTACGTGATTTACAAAAAATTTGTATAATATCATTTTTATAGCTTGGAAAATGATCTAAAAAAAAGGTCTTATATAAAAATTGTTTAAATCTCATTGTTTTTGAAATATTTGTAAAAATGTAAATTATAAAAATATTTCAATTAAAAAAAAAAACACTAGTTTATTTTTTATTCTTTAGAAATACTTAAAAATCAAATAGTATAAGAAATTTTTTTTAAGTTATTAAAATTTTTAATAAAACACATGAAAATTCTCGAAATATTCGTTACGAAAACATTGTGACCTCTGGCAAGTAGTGAGAAAAACTTTTTTTTTTTTTCATAGGTGCATGTGGCGTCAAAAAATATATTCTTTGGTACTTTAAATTTATAATGCAACTAAAGAAAAAAAAAACTCACTAAAAAACAAGAAAAAAAAAACGAAAGAAATGGAAATGAAAAACGAAAAAAAAAAAAAAAATTTACAAATAAAACTTCAAGATTATATAATCTATGTACAGCCATTTTATTTGACCTTAAATAAATGTAATATAGTAAATAATTAGTACTAAATTCATAAAAAGTGGGATAGAAGAAAAAAAAAATCCAATTATCATCGTTACCGAAACTAATTATCAACTTCTCTCTGCTTTTAATAGATAAAATGATTATCGTCACTTATTTTCCATTACTTTTTCTTTGTTTTGTTGGTTTTTTTTTTTTTTTTAATTTAAGAATCCATCTATGACAATTCACAGCCTATCACCGTATACTTTTCAACATTTTTGCTCAACTAAATTAAATGCCAAAATTTTTCTGTTACATTTTTTTCCCGCCGGTAAATTTAATTCCGATGATTTTTAGTAATTATTTGGGATGTATAATGCTTAAAATTTATCATTGACTTTGGTAATTTATAATTAATGACACAACATGGACGTATTTGACGACAAAACGTGTCTAAAGTAAAAAAAACCGACATTTACACTGAAAATCTTGCTATTTTTAATCGAAATATCTAGAAAACTATGAAAAATAGAGATTATTTACAAGAGACCTTTTTTGTAGAGAATTTTATCATCTATAAAAAAGGTCCTTATGAAAATTGAACAAATTTTCATATTTATCAAGATATTATCAAAATAGAATAATAACAATTAAAAAAATAGAGAAAATAATGATTTCTCATAATTTCAAGGACAAATATCAATGGCTGTAGATTATTATTTTATTCTGACTTTGACAATTCGCATTTTATACATAAAAAAAAAAATTACAAGTAAAACAATAAGCTACAAATCGTAAACTTTATGTTCTTCAAAACTTTTTTCTCCTTTTTTTTTTCTTCTTGTTAACATTTCGAAATATTTGTCTTTTTGTTGATGTTTTTTCATTGTAAAGTCTTATTAATTACCAAAGTCAATATTTTTTTCATCCTAATTTATCGCAAGAATGAATATTTCCTTTTAAAAAAAATTAATAATCATTACTAACTTGATTTAAACTAGAACTTGCGTGAAACAAATTCATTCATATATGTATATATATACTCATAAAAAAATAATCACTATTCATTTCTCAATTTTTATCGACTTATAAATCATGAATGTCAACTGGATAAATGGACTCTTAAAGATAGAGTAGAAAAAAAAATTTGCTGCCAAGCGCAGCAATACTAAAAAGAAAGAAAAAAAAAACCAAAACAAAAAATCTTGACTACTAATAAACGAAAAAAAAAAATTCTGCACATCATTGATCGTAGGACAATGAACATAAAAAAAAAAAAATAATTCTGAAACAGAGCGCCGCAGGCCACATGCAAAACCATAATTGGGTAGGATGAGGGTGTGATAACCCATTTTTAAGTGAATCACTGCTCGAGTAGTTCTTGTCCGGCGACGGTGCAGAGCCTATAGAAAACTGTTTTACCGTGTCCATCTTCGCCAGTGAGAATAATTTGTCCATCTTGTCCCAAAGTTGCTTCAGTCACGCTGTTCAGATCTACAGCAACACTCGAGCCATCTCCTCCCGTGACTTCTGCCAGTGTTTGTACCTCGCCCTGACTTGTGTGAATCTGTAGAAACAAAAAAACCGGGAAAAACATCACTAAAACTGTCTCAAAACCCTTAAAATCATTACAAATGACATTAGCCACATAAAATCTAAATTATTTCACTAAAAAAAAACCTCTACCTCACTGATTTATTCTCGAAGAATTCGTTGAAAAAGTCATTTTAAACTGTTAATAATAATAAAATTCAACTTACAGTAGCGACACCCTGAACCTGCGCGGTTGTGCCGTCCGGCAAGGTGATAATAGGATTGCTCGGATCAACTTGAATGATGGAAACAGTACCATCCGGATTGGTAATGGTTTGCAACACTGTCGTCGGATACTGCGTGGTCATCTGTGCAATAAAAAATACAATAATGAAAAAATCTGAATTGAAAATTGACGACACGACGAGTAATTAGGCACAAAACGAAACTCAAAAAAGGGAAACTGAACACATAAGCGATTATACGACAATAATTAGAATTAAAAAAAAAAAAAAACAACAAAAAAAATGTATAATAAAATCAACAAATAGCATGCACTCTGCCCACCAGCACCTGAGTGGCAGTGGCAAGAGACGTAGGTGACGCGGCCATAATCTGTGATGGAGATGAGTTTCCCTTTGATGAACCCGTCGTGCTCAGACGAACGACCCCCACCGTCTGCTGTGACTGGGTGCCACTTTGACCCTGATTTGACGACGCCTGAGATGAGTGCGGTGTTGGCTGTTGAATTAAAACATTGCTCTTATCGTCGTCCTCGCTGAAGGCCGGCAGTAGGTCCTCTCGGCCGTGAAATTTGTAGCAGTTTATTACAATCTGTCGCAATGCGTGTGTCCAAGAGATCTGAAATGATTAACGGGTAAGAATAGGTGTTTTTAAGGGTTGTAATGTGTGATTTACCTTTTGCTTTTCGTCCTCCGAGCGTGCATCCATGCGCACATTTGCCCACGGTAGCTCTTTGGGCCACCACGGTGGCCGTGTACTCTCTCGGCCCCATCCGGGCTTGCCTCGACCCGTCGAGTACTTCAACATCAACGGAATAAACGCCCTCAGCTGTGCCTGAGTCATTTTCTCGACTGGTGTGGGTATGCCGTCGATGATTAGCGGTGGTAACTCGTACAGCGATGGATCATCTTGCACTGGTGGTGGTGCCTGCTGCGCCAACGCACTCTCCAACTCTTCCATTATCATTGTCCGCAGATTTTTAACTACATCCTCGAGCGGCTTCGCTCCAAATACTTTGTAACTACTATTTGGTTTGCCGGGGGTGGCCACTAAAACTACCGCTTGCTGCCCGACCCGTGTGGCGAACTCATCAATTGTTTGCTAAAAAATTATTCAAACATTATTTTTAGTTGGATAAATCAATAATTGATTATAAATATTTATAAACTTACTCGAAGTTTTCGCAAGAGTCTGTTTTGTTGTCGCTTCCGGATACTTGGATTTGTCTCAAAACTGTGCGGTCGCTTTCGCTTTTTTGCCGACACTATCGCCGCGGCGGCAGCTACGCCAATTGGACCTAAAGGGACATAAAAGTGATTAATTAATATTGCGGAAGATAATCCAACACATAAGTTAACATAAATAGTACACTCGATAATTTTGAAAAGGAAAAGCATAAGCAGAATGATGCTGACGTGCATGTGGCTCAGTGCCACCAATGTAGAATGATTTTTTTTTTTTGTCTTATTCCAAAGATCTTGCACAAAAAAAAGATACAATAGTTTTTTTTTTTTTTTCACGTCACATTAATTAGTTTCTCTTGTTTATAATATATTACGCAAGCATTAATATTTATATGATATTTAAAAGTTATCTCTATTTTTTACTTTTTTTTTTATACAATCTACAAAAAATCACAGTACTATAATTTCATGATGTGCGAAAACGAAAAAAATTGGTTAAAACAAAATTGTTAAATAAATTGATCAAACGAACGGATAAAAAAAAAATCTGCAAACAAAAACTAATTAATATAGGATGAAAAAATAAAGGTGATTTTTTTGTATATATATGAAAATTTCGAATTAATCTAGAAGTTGTACTTACTATGCGCCAAATGGTTTGTTTTTTTGTTACTGTTTTTTTTTTTTTTTAGTCACAAAACAAATAAAAAAAGAAATTTTTTTTTCAACTTTTTCAAGTGAATTTGTGGTTGTTTTTTTTTTTTTGTTGAGATGGCAAAAAAAAATTTTGACGTTTTGAGAATCGTCAATATCAGAAGAGAGACAAATTAAAGGTGAAAAAGCAAAAAAATGGAAATCACCATTAGCGCATTTGATTTGCCAACCTGCAGCGGCGAGTTGGGCCGTCACGTCATCATCCATAGCCGCTGATAGAAAATCGCCTTCCTCATACGACTCAGCACCGCTACTTGGATCCTCATCGTCATCGTCCGACAATCGATCCATTCTGTCCATATTACCAGATTCTGTGCTCGGTAATGATACCATATCCTCCGCCACCTTTCAGGATATCTTCTTCGATTTACTCAGCTTTAGTAGTAGGATATTTTGCGGGGGAGGGAGCTCTCCTACATCACACGGGGTTCCTGCATAAAATCAAATAAACACGTGAGTGGACATGATCGAGTGGCAGCATGTTGTTATGTAAGGAAAAAATCGGCGACAAGTGCAAACACAGAGGAGTGCATAGGTGATGATAATTGATCGAAAGCACTGTACTGGCATCAAGTCGAATGTGGTGCCCTGTGACCCCTGAGTCACTGTTGTAGGAAGCACAGCATATGCTATATCGAGCCAGCCCCTTACGGCGTTGACCTACAGGGGTGCATATATTTTTTTTTCCTGCGGACATTAACACGAGTAAAAGAATGATTTTGTATAAAATCAATAGGTAATAACAGCGAGGGATAAATTGAAGAAAATCGAGAGATAGTGCGAGCCACGTCAACGAAAAAGACGCGGGAAGCAATAAAGGAGGCCACGAGGCTAGAGATTACAAAAGTGTTTGGCATTGGGCGCGCAATCACGATGATGTCGTAGTAGAGCAGAGTGTGGGGACAGAGAGTGCATGTTGACAGGCTGCTGCTGCTGGTAGGAGCTTCACTTGTGTAAATAGGAGGAAAAGGTAGCAGCAGGGAAAAGATGCATGACCGCGCGCACGGGAACGGAGCAGACGGCGCGTTTATTCGAAGAAAGGGGGGCAGCGAAAATGCGCAGGGCACACGCAAAAGAGATTGAACGCGGGGGCCGTAAAGCTGCTCATGACCGAGGAAGTCGCGGAGCCATGGAGCAGGCCCAGTGTAAATCGGGAGTTGCGTACGCACCTTGTGTGGTCCGTGAGTGGTCACACCGATCAGGGCTCAGGGGGTTTGCGTCTGCGGAGAGGCCGTCGTCGGCGAGCGGCCAACTGCTCTACTCTCACCACGCCCAAAGCGTTCGCGTCTTCAACATTGTTCGCACGTAAGAAAATTTTATCACAATAGCGCGAGGCTGACGCCACGTATCCTCGTGCTCTCACCGCGCAAACGGCCGCGGATTTTCTTTGCGTCTCGGCACAACGCACACAACAGACTCCATAGACACCATGGCCAGTCGTTTGTCGCCAGCGGCCCCGGTATCGATCGGCTACGCGGGCCTCCATCTCCACCACAACAAACGCGCCAGCACGTCCGCCATTTTGAGCGAGTCTGCGCGTTGAACTCCGAGCAGACAATATGAATTTCTCGCGTCTCCCATCATTCCCGTATTTATGCGATAACTCGCTGCCAAGCCCATGACTTAATTATTATTTTTACCTGGATTATTGCTCTGAACTCACCAATATTCCGTGCTATTGTCCAAGAAATATACCAGCCACCACGCAAACACCAACACCATATACATGTATACGGGCCTGGAATAATCCCATTGGCCAATATGGCCAGACCAACGCGTCATGGCGCCTCTCTTCAAATCTCACGTCCTATTGGTCCGCGCTACACGTGACACCAGCCAGAGCCCGCTCTTCAACGCCGTTTTATCATCATCGTCGACGACGACGACGACTCCTCTGTCTATAAACCTAGCCTTACCACGCAAAAACTTTTCCTCACACACACACATTTTTATTCGTAATTTCGCCCTTTCAACAAAAACACTCACAAAGTTTATTCACGGTAAGAGGGGTTTTTTATTTTATTATAATTACCTGTTTTGTCGCTCTCTAACCTCCAAACTTTTTACACACACGTTTGTCTCTGTTTTTTTTTTTTTTATTTGTATACACGTCAAAAATATTTTTATTTCAATAATATACAATCGTTCAACAATATAAAGAGGAATAGTCAATAATTTCACCTTAGTATATAAAATAGCTTTACATATCACATCTGAATCAGGATATCATCACAAATACAAAAAAAAATGTGGTTCTCACGGCAATTGGACAATAAACGGCGAGAGGAGGAGGGATATATGAGTACAATTCCTTTTTTTTTTTTAACATTTTGCCGCACCGTTTGAATTCGTGATTTAGTGATTACATATACTTGTACTCACAGAATGCGAAAAAATTAGAAAAAAAAAAAATACCGGAGCCTCTGAAACACACACTGATGCCTATGCCCACCGTTTGTTTTTATTGCACAATTTGCCCAACCAACCAGGATCACAGAGACACGTGTTGTCCGGCTGACAGGAGCCGTTTCGACAGGCACGTGTACACGTTGATCTTTGTGGAGATCGTCGGCCAATTTCACAATGATCACCTTTGAATCCAGTCGGACATCTGCATATGTTGTTGCCCTTGCATTTGCCGCCATTTAAACATGGAATCACACACTTTGCTGCAACACACAAACATTAAATTATAATTCACAACAAAAACCAATTGATTTACACTTACAAAATTCACAATGAAGACCAAAATATCCTTTGGGACACTCGCACGTATCTTTTTGTATGCATTTTCCTCCATTGAGACACTTTTCCGTACAAATTCCTGCAATACACATAGACTAATGAACAAAAACCACAGTTTCCAGGTAACATGCAGTGCTTAGGACGTGGAGTGCGTTTTGCAAGCTTCAATGCAGCTGCAACATCTCCAAAGCCCGTGGACAAGCTTGTAGACTCGATTATCCGAGTAAATCATGCCGGGGAATTGGGTGCAGATCGTATTTACGCTGGACAAATGTGTGTTTTAGGTAAGTCAAATGTGTATAAATTTAGTATCCAAGCTTAAAAGTGAATAAATTTCATAGGAAAGACCGCAGTAGGACCGACAATAGAGCACATGTGGGCACAAGAAAAACAGCATCGCGCAAAATTTGAGGAATTGATACAAAAGCACCGTGCACGACCGACTGCAATGCTGCCACTGTGGAATGTGGCTGGATTTGCGCTGGGCGCGGGCTCGGCATTGCTCGGAGAAAAGGCCGCAATGGCCTGCACTGTGGCTGTAGAAACTGTGATTGTCGAGCACTACAACGACCAACTGCGAGCACTAATGGACAAGAGCGTGGACGAGGAACTAATGCAAACTATAAAAAAGTTTCGGGATGAGGAGCAAGAGCATCACGATACGGGAATAGATCACGGCGCGGAACAAGCGCCGCTTTATCAAGCCTTAACGAGTGTCATAAAAGCAGGATGTAAAGCTGCCATTGCAATATCAAAGGTCGTGTAGATGAGAGGCAGAAAAAAGTTAGATGGCAAAATACAGGCATAGAAAATACAAAAGTGTGCCTTAATTTTCTGCACACACACACACACACACACACACACTAACCTCCTTCGCAGTAGGGTCCCTGGAAGCCGGGTGGACACGAGCACACTCCTGGTGCCGTACAATTGCCGCCATTCATGCAATTGGGATAGCACAGGGCTTTTTTGCAGTGCGGTGGACCCAGGTAGCCATCTGGACACGGTCCCGAGTGAGATTCTAAAAATAAATGACGATAAATAAAATGCGAGTGCGCCGTATTTTATCATCCGTCATATTAGATAACGCGTAAACTTCTTTTTTCAACAGAATCAATTGATTTGTCTTCTTACCACACACGGCACACTCTTTTCTCAAGTTGAGCCGCAGTGGAGTGCCATTAAGCGGCTTTCCCTTGCGCGTCTCGATGATCAAACCGATGCCAAACTGCACAACGCCAGAGCTGTTGCCCGAGCACGACAGCAAAACACTGAATTCTACAAAGCATCAAAGCCCACGGATTAAACCAAGGAAATTTCACACATGAAAATGGGTAAATACACGAACCTTTGGGTCTTTTTGGCACGCGACCACGCGTTTTGATGGTGATCGAGGGTGTTTTCAGTACTGACTCGTTCTCTGATTTCAGGCGGTAAAAGTTGTAATAATATTTCTTCACACCGGACTTCCACGTGAAGTTAACATACGACACCTCACTCGGAATAATTGGCAGCTTGCTCTCAAGCTCGGGATCCAGCAGATATGACAGTACCTTGCCCTCGGTTATTGCATAAATCTCCATCGCCAGGCCTGCATTGACACATTGAATGACAGAAATGATTTGGTAAATATTAAATAAGATTTTTCCAACTTACCGCTAAACATTTTTATCTGTTGGCGATCAATCCAGAGTGAAATATCGCCCTCGGGCTTGTGCAAGTTTCCTCTTAGGCGATGATGTCGCGCTGTGGCCAAACCAGTCAGCAGTATCGCGATCGCGATCACGCATGAAATCGATGACATCTCGTAACAGGTGTCCCGCGCAGCAAGGACGATGCACTGCTGCTGCTGCTGCCGCCGCTGCGGCCACCGCGCGCTCAAGTAGTGTGGAATTAAAAATTTCACGCTCGTCTGTATTTACTTGGCGCGAGAGGCGTGAGCGAAGGGGGCGAACAACGAGTCTGAGATGATGAAGATGATGAAGGAATGGATGAGAGCGTGTCGACACGCTCGCTGCGGCTAAGTAACTGACTGACTGACTGACTGACTCAATGAGAAAAGGCCTGCAGGCAGTGTTTCGTCGAGCTCTCGCATCGCGCGAGATCCCTATCTCCGTGTTTCAACGCCAGGATAACCATGTGTGCACACAAATGCATCACACAAGCGAAAAATCACCTGCTGGGCGCAAATAATCCCGAGTTTTTGGCCAAGAAAAAAATAACCTGTGCTGTAGAAAACCTCCAAAGTGCTACAAAACAATTATAATCCCATGAAAACGTCTATTTTTCACGTTAACAAAAGTCCTCATCTATTACCTGCTTCGTTCTCGTCCTTCCGAGATGCTTCTACGCCTCCTCCTTCTTCACCTCCTCCTTCTACTCTCTGATGCCGAGGCGGACTTAATCAATGTCTTGTCATGAATTTTAGTGGACCAGCCCAGACATCATGTATCTAATAATAGTCATCGCGCGCGCTGTAAACACCTACTTAATATATACATATTCAAATGTCATTTTTTATTTCTTAAATATCTCAAAAACCATGTAATTTATGTAAATTTTTTATATCAAACTTTTGATAGATAATTAAATTTTCATTAAAAATGATATAATGTAAAATTTACGTAGATTGTATTGTTATCGAGATATTTACGGGGAAAAAAATTCTGGTGGTTGCATGGGACACGTCGTTTGTTGGACGCCCCCTCGGCCTCGTGTGTATATATATCCAGACGTGTTCAACTTGAGAGCCGTTTGGAAATTACACACAGGAGTGATCCAGAGTGCTCGTCTGCCAAGTAAAGTGACTTGGATTCGCACGAGCGGCAAAGCGACGAGAGTCGGAGAGAGGAACCAGTTTTTAACGTCACCTTTGGTCCGGTCTCCTTCGCGCGTCTTTGCATTCGGGAAGGAAGAAGAGAGCAGACCTTGTTTCTTACGTCTTCTCACTATAGATATACAATATCCGAATGGTTTGAGTAGAGTCAGGCGAGTGTGTCGTGCTCCAATACTAATTGGCCAGGCGAATTTCAATGGGTCGAATTGATTATGCCTCGTGATATCTGTCCACTTGCGAAAATAGCCTCATTCATTCAATTAATAATGCTTGATCTCGAATTTTTTCGTCCCACCAACAGCAGTAGCAGCAGCAGGAGCACTTGTTTTTGTAAAAAAAGGCGGCAAAATATGTTGGACAGTTGTTCAGTCTAAATAACAGGTTTAACGTATTTTCTCGGTGAAAAATCGTTGATAATAGTGTTGATTGTACTTACGGTGTTGTGCAGCAATGGATATACCTAACAAATGGCTCATTGTTACCTCTCGATACTCAATAACTCGTCTGCATACTCTCGAGAGTACACACGCATCCTCTTTCTTGTGTACGCGCGGCCATTTGCTTTTTTGTTTTCTTCTTTGCGCGCTTCTGGCCAATCAGCACGCAGCGCGCGTGCGCACGTCGCTTCAGGAAACTATTCGCATTTCTTATTTTATATCGTCGGTTTTTAATTCGCGAAGAGTATTGCTGCTGCGTGGCCATAAATTGTGCCGTCAAGAGAGAAAACGCGCGCTCAGGAATTATAGTCACGATTCGCAATTCGTTAAGCGTCACCCTGTAGATGCGCCGCAATGCGTCTCTCTCTCGTCGTCGAGATTATCGATCGTGTGTTGTTGGTCGTGTCCAAGGGCCCCCGTGAGATCGTCGCGTCCCGCATTTATCTGATCTCTCGCACGACTTCTGTCCTCTCTCTTTCGGCAGTCAAGTTTTGTATATACTTATTGGGACGATATACGCGCACACACACGGGATATTTAGTAGTCGTGTATTTTTGTGAGAGCTCAGAATATAATATGGACCGCAGGGGGTAGCTCGCCTTGTCATCCCTCTTCAACACCCTCGTGATTGATCTTACATAGACGTGTCGAGATATAGTATATACCGAAGATGAGATTTCAATTTTTCTATTCAAGTTGTATTTGTTTTTTTTTTTTAAAGAATTTTTCTATTGCGAGTTTTTGAGGTTATGATTTTTGATTTGTTATTTTCCCGCCGTTGCAATGGACCAATGACCGTTGAGTTATTTAATTTGAATACAAAAAAACACAAAGGGGCGTATGAAATATTTATTGGAGAAAAACTGTAATATTATCAATAAAATATATAATACGTAATTTGAAAAACGTTTTAAAACGTTTTAAAACGTTTTTTTTTTTTTTTTTGGAAGGAAAGGGGGGCGGGGCAGTTTTTTATATTTTTGAATCATATGTGTATGTTCTAATTTTTTTTAAGTTGAGACAAGTATATGATTATAGTGTTAATTTGATAAAAAAATTGATAATCATATTTTTTGAGAAATTTTGCAGGTTGATATGTATTTCTTAAAAATCTCGCAGTTTTTTTAGCGATAATTTGGTAAATATAGGAGATATCAAAAAATGTCAAGAGTGTTAAATTATTGTTAGTTGAATCCTCTATAAAAAATGATAGACAAATTTTCTTCTATTATTTGTAGTTTTGGTGATATTAATGTTTTTTTGAAATTTTTATTTTTTCAAATTATCTCGAAAACGCGAAAAAATAGTAAAAAAATGTATCTTATTTTTTTGGTAGAGAATTAAATTTCTTATCATTTAACTTCTCTTAGATTTTTCGATATTTTGCTTAGTAACCGGGTTATCGCTAAAAAACCGAAAAAAAAATCCCAAAAACTTTTTCGTCGAAAAGGCAATGATTCAGTAAATATAGAAGATATTAAAAACTACCATAAGAATTAAATTATTGCAGGTTAAATCTTCCATAAAAAATGTTAAACAATTTTTTTTTAATTGTTCGTAGTTTTTTGAAAAATCTGCTTTTTTGAAAATTTTTATTTCTTCAAATATCTCAAAAACGCAAGAAAATATCAAAAAAATGTATTTTACATTTTTTGTAGACAATTAAATTTCCAATTATTTGACTCTCATCATATTTTTCACAATCTCGCTTAGTAACCAAGTTATCGCCAAAAAACAAAGAAAAAAAAAACCTATAAACTGCTTTTTTTCGCCTTTCGCTCTCATGGGAATAATGGTTAAAATAAAAAAAAAATTTCCAAAAAAAAAAATAATCTAGATACTTAATAACGAATGCAAAAATCGATTTGAAAATTTTGTTTTATTGACATGGAAAATGTTACATGGACGAATGATGGAATGCGTTACAAAGGTCGACACGAATTGAAAACCTAGACTATAGTAAAAAAAATAGTACGGCTTAAAACGTAAGTATTATGTATACAAGGGTTTGCTGTGAATATGAGAAATTTTTTTATGGCCCTGCGTGAAAAAAAAATTTAATTTCAGTGCAAAAATTTAAGTATAAATAAAATATACTTGTGTGCATCACAACGTAAAATTTTCTAATGTTTTGTTTGTTTTTTTTTCTTACCTTAAAGCTATATAGCAATAGAGTATACAATAAACATACCATTAGCCGTTAATCGACGTCAGTCAACGCGTGATTGTTGACTGATGATGATATATCAGCTGACAATGGCTACTTTATAAAATGCTAATCATGTTAACAATACAACAGAGCATTAAGCAATTTTTCTAGTGACTTTCCATGACCCTCCGTATATAGCTTATATTGACGATTTTGCTGCTGACTCTATTTTTTTAAGAAAGTTAATCTTACTATACCAAAACCCAAAATATTGCTAATAATAAATCAATTAAATATTCACAATTAATGTCTTTTTCTTGTTATTTAATTGGCGACAATATTTTGTATACCGTCATAATGTTTTTGTTTGAATGAAAAATTCGAAATCAATTAAAAAAAAAAATTTTTTTTCTGTCACTAATGCCAAAAGGAGATATAAAAAATATTTGTTAATCATTTTTGTCATGTTTAATTGTACAAAAAAAAAAAAATTTTCGGCAAATTTTTGACATATTTTCAGTGAAAATATTCTGCTATTTTATTCATTTTTGTGATTTTTTAATGATAACTCGGTAACTAAGCGAAATAATGAAAAATGTTATTGAAGTTTAATGATAGAGAATTTAATTTTCTATAAAAAATGTAGAATACATTTTTTTGATATTTTGATTAATTTTCGAGATATTTTGAAAAATAAAAATTTTGAAAAATTTGAATATCTTAAAAATGGATAAAGATATAAAAAAATTTATTAAACATTTTTTTTAGGAAATTTTATGCCTAATAATTTAATTCTAATGGAATTTTTCATTATCTCGATTAATTATCAAGATATCTTTGAAAAATCGAAAAAATCACGATAATTAAGAGATTTTCAAGGGAACCGAACTTAAATGTATTTTTAACTCATTTTAAATTCGAATAATACTTATTTTTTAGATTTAACACTTTTTTTCAACATACACCCTTTTGGAATTAGTGTCAGTACGATGTAATGTCGTTGCTGCTATTTTAACAGTAAATAACTCGTAAAAAAAAGCATTTTACCGATTTATTGATCAGGATCTTTTTTGTAGAGAATTTTACGATCTACAAAAAAGATTCTAGGTAAATTTTTCATAAAGTTGATAGTTTTTGTGATATTTATTAAAAACTTCGATCGTTCATTATTTTGAAGAACGAATCGAACAAAAATGATTCACGAATTTGTTTTTTACAACGGGGCAAAACTTATAAGAAATAATAGCAATTAATATTAGCATATTTATTTATTTAAAAAAAAAAATCAGATCACTAATGTGAAAATACTGGAAGTTTACGCGGAGGATTATTTTGGCCTGTCATAAAACACTACAAGCTATAAATTTCAAAATTTTGCTTAGAAAGCCAGTGTAAACATTTTTCTTCTTTTTTTTTTCTTTTTCTTATTTATATTTACCTTTTTAATTTGATAATTCAGTAGAAAAATATACGGAAATACAGTTAAATGTGGCCGATAACAGTGTTTGATGATCAGGAAGTCGAATAACATTTTTTTTTACTCGAAGAATTGTAAAATATACTGCCTTATTATTTTTTTCCCCCTCAAAAAAGAGAAATTTCTACTCTGTGAGCTGCAAAGCCGAAAATCTCTCTTTCAATCACCTATTCCTAAAAAATTCGATGAATTTCCAAGTCAATTGACTCAATTAGTTATACTTTTTTTTTTGTCTTTTTGCTCATCTGTCAATATTTAATATATAATTTTCACGTTCCACAAATATTATTTATTGCAAAACACAAAAATATATCGTATATCTAAAGCCAAAAGAGTATAAATAAAAAAATCTTACTTTTTTAAATCGAAATATCATTTAAACTAATTGAGTTATCAATTTTTCTCACGAGACCTTTTTTATAGACAATTTTCTAAGCTGTAAAAAAGATTCTCAACAAAATTTGTCCAATTTGCATTGTTATCAAGATAATCTCGAAAATTTGCTTCGATACAAAAAGAATGTATTTAAAAAAATTTTTTTTTTTTTGCTATTTTAAATCAAAATATTTCGAAAACTAGTAAAGTTATAAATTTTTCTTAAAAGACCTTTTTTGTAGATAATTTTATTAGCTATAAAAAAGGTCTTTAACAAAATTTATCCAACTCTCATCCTTATTAAGATAATCTCAAAATTTTGCGGCCTCTTTTAGTTTTAGACATTTGATATAATTTATATCAGGCAGTTTGTGTGCCATATTTGGTGCAAAAAAATTATTTAACTAAAAAAATCGCAAATATATATATATTTCACAGTATATCAAGACAAAAAAAAATGGAATAATTAATTATTACACAATATAGCTGTTCACATATCACCTTATCGAGGCTTATATCTCCCGTTTCTCAAAAAATTCACCTATCACTAACTAATAATATATATCTCTATATATATATATATTTATATTCAATGGTTTTTAATATATTAAATAGTCATATATATATATATACTTGTAATGGTGTGCGAAAACAAAATTACAAAATGGGCGGAAAGAAAATACAAATACAATAATCGTATAAAAAAACACTAATTAGTCAAAATAAAAAATATTATTATATATCTATATATATATTTATCTCTATAACGTTTCTATCAATACATACTCAAGCAATATAAATCACGTGTCTATATATAAACCCAAAAATTCAACTATCCCAAAAAACTTCCCGTTATAACTCAAAATATCTTTAAAACTATTAAAGATAGAAACTTTTATCAAAAGACCTTTTTTATAGATAATTTTATAATCTACAAAAAAGGTCCCAAGCAAAATGTCCCTATCTTCCATAATTATCAAGATATTATCATAAATCATTAGACATGTCTAAACTCAAAAGTTCATCCATCCAAAAATTACTTTCCCCGTTATAACTCAAAATATCTGTAAAACTATTAAAGATAGAAACTTTTATCAGAAGACCTTTTTTATAGATAATTTTGTTGTCTACAAAAAAGATTCTTAACAAAATTTCCGTATCTCTCATCGTTATCAAGATATTGTCATTTTAGACACGTGATATATATGACTTAAATACATATTTATATACGTCATCAGCAAAAGCGTGATTTTTTTTTTTTTCATATATAAAAAGCAACAATTAGAGGCCTTGCGCATTCATCATATTCGCGAGTGCATTTCTCCCTATACATATATATAGATATATATAGTAAATATTAAAAATCTCTATATATCATTATCGCTCTCTATGATTGTTTTTTTTTTTAGCTACCGCGCATTCAAATTTTTTTCATGTCGTACAATATTTTTTACTTTCACCCCCTCTGTATTTTTTTGTGATAAGATCATCCTTGAATTTTGTGAGCATGAAGGAACAATTTTTTGATTAATTGTTTATACGTATAAAAATTTATCTCACGACTATAATTTAAATATAACGAAAGAAAACAATGGTTTAATGATTGACTATATAATGAAAAAAAAGTGATTTATATCAAAAAATCTATGTTATATAATGAGAAATTCTATCAGTCGGTTCAGAGATGATCTTAAACCGAAAAAAAACGAATAATAACAAACAGAAATTCTAATTGGCAGTAGAAATTGGACGCTGCATATGATTTTTTTGTTGTTTTTAAATTAGCAGCTGAATTGGCAGGCAATAATCATGGTCTTTTCGACCTTATCGTCGCATATATGTTGCTTTTATAGGCAAAAAAAGATTCAATGTACGAGATTTTTTATGACAGGCTTACACATAAGTGGCCATTGTACCCGTTGTAATTGATGGAGTGTCTTCAGGCCGACTTTTTGGCCCGTACTGACCAATGAAAGATCCATCTTCCGTGAAACGTCCTGTAAATTTAAAGAATGATGAATAAAAAAAGTTTTTTTCTTGCTAAAATGTGATTTTTTTTTTGATGATTCAAAGTATTGTTAGGAGTTATATTTAAATAAAAAAAAAAATCATGAAAATCAGGCCCTTATACCTACCTTAAACTAACGTTGCAAAAGCCTGTGAATTTGGTTCCTGCTTCCGTTGACGGCCGTACTGACCGATGAAAGAGCCATCTTCATTCATACCCTCTGTGTTTTTTTGTTCGTTTTTTTTTTCGGTGTTTTTAAACATAACAAAACAAAAAAGAAAAATGGATGTAAGAAAAAATAGATTATGGTACCGAGTGCACATTAGAAAAAAAAAATACTGAATATATTTTTGAATAATTTTTATGCATTAAATTTTTTTTTTTTTGTGGAAATATTCAGTGAAATAATTATGAGTTATAGAATTTTTGGTTGAATATCTTTTTTAAAGAAGATTTTTCAAAATATAAAAAAGATTGTATACCAAAAATCTGTAGGATTTGTATTTTTCGAGATATTTCCAAAAAAAAAAAAAAAAAAAAAA
>MVJL01006238.1:0-97289 GCA_002156465.1 Macrocentrus cingulum | reverse complement strand
CGAGGCGGCGCTGCGGTCGCAAATCGTGATTTTTCGTTTTTCGTCGATATCTCGCGAAATAAGAGAGATATGCAAAAATGACACTCTTTATAATTTATTCAAAATTAAATTTCCTACAAATTATGTTCAGTAAAATTTTCTCTAACTCTTAATCTGTAGCCGGAAAATTAAAAAAACTAAATTTCGAAAAATGTTTTTTTTCTCGTGATTAAAGGCTTTTAATCAGTCTAATTATCAATTACATACCATAATAAGTTGTTTAATTCATGAAATTAGCGTTATTTTAGTGTTTTATAAACGTTCAGATTTTTTCAGCGTCGAAAAAACACTAAAATAATGTGAATTCCGTGGCTTAAACAACTTATTATTGTATATAATTAATAATTAAACTAATTAACTGCCTTCAGTCACGAGAAAAAAAACATTTTCTGAAATTCCGTTTTTTGGATTTTCTGGCTATGGATGAAGAGCTACAGAAAATTTTATATAACATAATTTGTAGGAAATTCAATTCCTAATAATTTATAAAGAGTGATATTTTTCGATATCTCCCTTATTTCGCGAGATATCGACGAAAAACGAAAAATCATGATTTGCGACCGCAGCGCCGCCTCGCGTCAAATTGCCGAACTAATTTTTTTAGACAAATTGACGAATTCCTCATGAAAATTTAAGTCTGCTACTCACCACGAGACGCTGCGGTCGCAAAAATTAATTTAGTTCTACTTTTCGCCGCGATAAATAAATTAAAAGTTATTAACACTAAACAATTTATTTCCGTGCTTTATTGTTGCATCCGGCTGAAATTTTTCAAGGACCTGAATAAAAATCAAGACAAATGGATAATAAATAAATAACAATTTTCAATTTTAATTTCAATTATTTATGTCTTTATTATTTTATACCCTAATTACAGCATGTCCTTAAAATTAAACATAAATAAATAATGTACCTAATTAAACCTTGATCCATCCATAAATAGCAATAATATTTTTCCTTTGCAAATTGTTTATTTTTTCGTTTTTGTAATCATCCGATGTCCTTGAAACTCAAAAAGGATCTTGAGTATCCTGACAACAGTCCTCTTCAACCAAATCAGATCATAAACAATAAACCAGTAAGTAAATAAACAATGCAAAAATTCTTTATTTACAAATATCTTAAGCACCGTTAGAGAGAAAGGACATTGAGTTGAGTCCTGCTCTCAGGGATATCAGGAACTTTTCCTCCATCCAACTAATCCACCTAAATTCATAAATAAACAAATTCATCACCGTAATCTGCAGTGTCGGTAATTTCATCCAATTTTTCCATCGAAAACCGAGAAATTTTCTTAGAAAAAAATTCTTTCCACTTTCAGATCACCTAAAAAAAAAAGCCCAAGGATCTCGACTCCCAAATGAAGCTCCTGCAATACAAAACAACTCCATCTTAAACTTCCAACTAAGATATCATCCAACTAATCTCAAACTCTTACCAAATTTTCACACGCCTAGACGTCATCCCACGTTGAAAACTGCTTTTGCTTCGTTCAGCTCTTTCCAGAGATCCATCAACAAGAAATCAAACATCTACATACTCCAGCCCTTTGCAGACATCATCCAAAAATCCACCGTCGTGTAGCATTCCCAAAAACGCCGCTCTGCCACGATGGCACCCTGCAGCGAGTGACAATTCCACCTGATTACACCTGGCTCTCTGTTATACAATTTTTCACATCTTAACAACGTCTATTTTACCTTTCTCTGACACAACAGCACACGAAATCGATGATCACAAGATGAGTGGGGTGTCCATCATCACAAACACGCGGTGACACGTGGTGGGCAAGTCTATTATCGTCGTAAAATAATGTCGGCGAGCGACGGACGCAGTCATTGTGTATAGAAACATCAACTTCAAGCACCTCCCATTCCTTGTACACGCGCCGACAAATAATTAATCATCCTAATGACTCAGTGTAATCGAAGAGGAAGCGACGAAAATTTCATTACACTCCTGTTTTTCTTTTTCTTCCCTTTCTCCGCACGATGACCAAACGGCTTTATATCGCGAGTAGAGCCTAATAAACACACGCAAGTAATATAATTAAGACGAATATATATATTAAGGTGGTGGATAGTTGGTCAGACAGCTTGGGTAAATTTATTTGTCGATACTTATCGAGGTTATGGTGTGTGCGAGAGCCCATAGAAGCCAGCCGCGCATCAAGTGTATATTTCAAGGCTCTGCATCGTCATTCTCTCGCACAGATAGAGGTATACATGTACCCCCACACCCTCCGTGTCCTTTTGTAAGAGATATACTCATGTAAAACACACGGTAAGCACACGAATATCTCATAATTCCGACGTGGTCACGCATCCCAGGAGCAGCGGAAAGGCATGCAGCTGCGACGCGACCACGCCACTTTATTAGCATAACCTATAAAATTGGACGCTTTTACCCTGTGCGCCTTCGTAAAAGCTTTACGAGCGCGCGCGCACAACGTATAAATTATTGTCCAGTTTTTTTTTTTGTTTAATTTCTTACGATAATTCAGGGGTGTCTGTTTAAAAGCGCGCGCGCGCGCAGAGGTCAATTTTTACGTCGAGTGTGCAATTAATGCGCGAATTTACCCCTGGCGAATATGTATAGCTTTTTTTTTTTTTAAGATATGTATGAAAATACGAGGGTTTCTCTCTTATTTTTATGTGTATTTGATTAATTAATTGGATTAGTTGGAAAGAATTTTTTATGCGTGGATGAAAAAGTTGAGCTATTTTTTGGGTTTTTGTTAGAAATAAATATGTTTGTTGTTGTTAAGTAGAGTTTTTTATTGTAAAGAATTATTAATTTTATTTTTAGACATTAGATTTATCAAGTATAGATTTATGTATATATATTATTAGAGATTTTTATTTTAGGAGATTGTGAGATTGTCGAGTTTATCGTGTGGAAATCGATACATATATATTAGAGTTGACTTTTTAAATTTGACGAATTGGGGAATTATTCATATATATGATTTTTAGGTGATTAGATTTGATTAAAATAGCATGAGAAAAAATATATAGAGAAATGATGATGTGATTATTATATTAAAAATCTCTCTGTCAAAGTATATAATAAAAAAAAAAGTCATTTTTCAATCTTGAAACAGACTTTATCTAACTTCAATCGTGAAAGCAGTGTATTAGTGTATGATTTATAATTTAATTTTTTTAATTAAAAAAATTGTTTAATTATTAAAAAATAGAATGATTGAAAAAATTTCGTTTTTTTCAGACTTGAATCATCCTATTAAATAATAAAGATGTATAATTTTAAAAAGTTTAAAAAAAACTAAATTACAATGAATTTTGAAACGTTTGGTGGAGATAAAAAAAATTTTTTTTTTTTTTTGTGAAATTTGGTAAGGGGTACTCCTTTGAAATATTACAATTTTCGTGATTTTTTTGGTTTTTCGACGATAACTCGGCAAATATGCGAGATATCGGAAAATTTTATTAGAGTCAAGTGAAAAAGCATAAAATTTTCTATAAAAAATGTTTAATCAATTTTTTTTTTATCTCACTTAGTTTTTGAGATATTAGTGATTTTTGAAAATTTCTATTTTTTAAAATATCTCGAAAATTGGCAAAAATATCGAAAAAATGTATTCTACATTTTTTGTAGGTAATTAAATTTTCTATTAAACGATTTATATAAAATTTTTCATTATCTCGCTTGGTTATCAAGTTATCAGTAAAAAACTGAAAATTTCACGAAAACAGCGATTTTCAAGACATGAAAAAAAATATATTCGTTCAAAATTTTTTAAAAATAAAAAACATTTTTTTTTCTTCATTATTAACACTGATTCAACTAAAAAAAAAAAAAAACCAAATAATTTTTTTGGCTGACCTAACACAGATTTTTCTACTCAAAAACATTTACACCATTAATTACGTGATTTTTACACCCTCAATCATTAAAAAAAACTCAATTCACCTTTTAACTATAACAAATACAATCCTTTTTGTGTCTAGATTTTTTTTTTTCAAATTTTCAAATTATTTTTACATTACTCAATATATCGCGTGTCATGTATACATATAATAAAAACCATCTTAGTTTTTCAAATCAAATTATTTCTAAAACTACTGAAGATAAAAAAATTTCATAAGAGATCTTTTTTGTAGAGAATTTAATTATCTATAAAAAAGGTCCTTAGCAAAATTTGTCCAACTAACATCCTTATTAAAGATATCACCATGTAAAAAAATTCCGTTTCTGATGTGCAACACACGCAAAAATAGGTGTTTTAAAAAAACTAACCTGCCAGTTTTCGTTATGATCATCTCGGTGCCAAGTTCATTGAACTTATCCCAGAGTTCTTTGGTCTCAAGGTGACACTCAACGTTTCTCAACTCGTCCGAGTTGCAGGTGGTGCGATGTTGAGCAAGTTTCCTCTTGTCTTTGGTCGGGCCAAATTTCCGGTGTGAAATAATATCATCCGAGCCAACTTGGCCATCATCTAAACTACTAGTTTCCTCGACATCCACATCAATCTCCTCGTCGTCATTGTTGGACTTTTCCGTGCCCTCGCTCTCGTCACCAGGCTCGTCGACCTCGTCGTCCTCATCATCGTCGAGCAGACTACTATCAGTCACAACTGTTGCCGTGGCAACGATGTTGACAGGTGAGCCGGCAGTGCCTAGAAAATAAATAATATTTCAAAATGCTTGTTAATTAAGCAAGCAAAACTGTGTCGAACATTAAATATAATTTAAGTTCAACACTGTCAACGCTCTCCTTGGACCATTAATATTATCTCCTACGGGGGAGGATCGCTATTTAAGCACATATACATTTATATATTTATAGTGTTATAAATTCACAACAAATATGCATAAGAGTAGGCTGATAATTGGCGAAAGCGCACGCGTGAAATACCGGTTTAAAAAATTCATTTGGCACTCCCCTCTAACGCTGTATATATGTTTGTCAACATAAATATTTCCCTCTTAATCGCAACTACTGTCGACGTTGCTGTCTAATTAATATAACCAATTGCAAACTTATTTGCAGATTTTTATCACAACTTTTTATACATAAAAAATACAAAAATACATTTTTTATTTTCTTTCTTAAAATTATTTTTATAATAATATTAAAATATCCTGGTTTTTTTAATGAATCAATTTTTTTTATCCGTTGATTTGACATGAAATTTGAGTTTTTTAAATATTTAAAATATATAGGGAAAAAAAATTTTTTTTTTTCAACATAAAAATTAAAAATCAATTTTTTCTACCATTTTTTATTTATTAAAGTAAATTTAAAAAATTTTATTTATTGAAAAAAAGATATTTTAACTCAATAAATATCTAAAATTTTTTTTTTTTTAATGACTTTTTATAATGGAAAAAGTGCGAAATTTTGTGCAAAAAAAAAATAGTATGAATTTATTAATGGTATAATTTTGTTTTATATATTTTTTTAATTCCTATATAGGAATATTTTTCCTATCGATGTAATTGTAAAAGAAAAAAAAAAAACATTTAAGACAAGTAATTGAGTGCGTTTTTGTATTTAATAGCTGTGCGTTATCTCTCTGATGATATACGTGTCGCAACGACGAGTCGATTTGCCAGTGATGTCTATGATGCCTGGGGCGTTACTAACTTGCCTCTGGTGTAATAGGATATCCGATAAAATAACGACGAGTTGGTTATGAAGATGCGGTAGACAGTTGTGTGTCGCTGTCAATTAATAATAGCACAGAAAACCTGTTTTGGGCAGCGACAACGCCTCTCAGACGGCGAATCAACTGTGTTGAGTATTGAAATAATGTGAAAAGCAAAAGGTGAAATGTCTTAGCAAGTCAATATAATCAGTTATGAATTATACAAGATGAGGCTTATAAAAGACTTCATATAATAACACACCTCTACAAAACATCCAGAAGAAAAAAAAAAAATTTTTTTCCCCTCAATATCATCATCTAAAAGACTCAAATTTCATGAAAAAAAAAAAAATGAAAAAAAATTTTTTTCATTGAAAAATTAATTTTCAACAACATATTGTGCATTAACAATTAATTAAAATACTGTAAACATAATTTTAAGCTTTAAAAAGACTGAAATTTCATGAGGAATAGAAAAAAAAAAATTTAATTTCCAAAAAATATCAATTTTTTCAATTTTTTTTTCTGAAGAAAAAAAATTATTTTTCATTGAAATAATTCTAAAAAATGATAAAAATCAGAAAAGAATAATAACAAATGAGAAAATAAATTATAAAAATATTAAATAAATGTAAATAAAAAATAAAATATGATTATATGTAATATATAAATATGAGGTTGATGTGAAAAACTGATTTTAACATCAGAATAATGAATGTTTAACGTCATTAAATACACAGTTTGTACGATAATTTGATTTCTCACGTGAAATTTCATCTATATTTCCCTATGGCTGACAGAGTATATGTATACATATATAGAAACGCGACGAAACAATCGACATGATTGGAATCTGCGCGCGAAAGAGTGAGAGAGAGAGAGAGAGAGATATCCAGCATAAGCAGCGATTAGGCCATTTGCGAAACAAAACACCTCGCGGTTTATCGCGCAATCGAGCGCGCAGAACCTTTCACGCAAACGGACGATTATTTTACAATCCTTGTTGAACAAAATGGACACATAAGAGCACGCGCAAATGGTGTCCCGGGGATAGTCGTCATACTGTGGAGCACGCAGGCGCACCGTGAAATATAAAATACATATATACCGTTACTATATATATAATGTGTTAGAATGTATTTAGAACATTTTTTTGAGATGGAAAAATTTTTTTTTTAGCCTTGAGCAATGTTTAAAGCCGTACATCCGGGAAATTCCGCTGTTTTTGTTATTTTTTTTTTAGTTTTTTTAACGATAACTTGATAAATAATTGAGATAATGGAAAATGTTATTGAAGTTAAAATTTTAGGGGTAAAATTTCCTACAAAAAACATTTAAGAAATTTTTTTTTATCTTTTGTAGTTTTTGAGATATTCTTGATTTTTTGAAATTTACATTTTTTGAAATATCTCGAAAACAAGTTGAAATATTTAAAAAATTAATGATACAATTTTTATGCAAAATTAAATTCTCTATCATTTTACTCTAATGATTTTTTTCGTTATCTCGCTTAGTTACTATGTTATCAGCAAAAATATAAAAAAATTACGAAAACTCCGAAATCTGTAAAAGAGTATCTTTTCAAAAATTTATTGAAAAAAATTAAAAAAATTAATTTAACATAGTTATTAACAATTTTAAGACAATCAATAGAGATAAAACAATAAAAAAATATAATGGCGTAATTTTGCAAAGGATATATACTGTGGAAATTTCGGATTTTCGTGATTTTTTTCAGTTTTTTGCTGATAACTTAACAAATACAAGAGATAACAAAAAATATCATATAACTCAAATTATTGAGGCTTAAATTCCCCACAAAAAACTTTCGATAAACTTTTTTTTATCTCTCTCATTTTTCAAGATATTAACAATTTTTGAAAAATTCGATTTTTCTAAATATCTCAAAAACCCGATAAAATATCAAAAAAATTTATTCTACATTTTTTATCAGAAATTAAATTCTCAATCTTTCAACTTCTATAACATTTTTCATTATCTTCCTTAGTTACCGAGTTATCGGCGAAAAACAAAAATAAATCACAGAAACCACAGGATATTGTCGATGAGAAAATTTTTCTCTTAAAAAAAACCTTTAAATCTTTACAATATAACTAGAATTTTCAATGAGGATATAAATTCCACGTTTTCCTCGCACACGATTATAATATTCCTCGTTAGATGTATACTTATGACGACACTTGCCATCAGACGTATATACTTTCGCACGTATTATTAGAGCTGGTGCAGTACACGAGGCCTCACACGTTGACGTGAATTATGCAAACTATTTACCTATCTAAGCGAGATGCTGCGGGATTTACGCCAGTGATTAATTCGGCCACCGGCGCGAGTACAGTCGCGTTCTCCGCGTGCGCACAAATAATCACTGATTTACGATCATTCATTGCAAATAATAAATATAACCAGCATCACCTCAACTACCGTACACTATATATATTTGCTATACTGTATTCTTGTTACGAGTTCACGCCTATTCATTCCGCTCATTTTACTAACGACTCATTTTTTTTTCGAATTTTTCTATCCAACTAATTCGTTGGTATTATATTTTGCCTCTGCCTATAGTTGACTTTATCATGACGATAATCAGGTGTCGAATAAAAATACCAATAAACTACTACTGGCGCATTCCTGAATATTTACATAATTTCACGCATCATTTCAGAAGAGTTATTATTATCCCCAAAAGAATTCTCACTTTTATTGTAAAACACAAATTTTTTTTTTTTTTTTTCATGTCTGACACAGTTTTTTTCTTTTAAAATTTACGCTTGCTTTTTCGACGCTTTAATAAGATACATTAATATATTATTTCTAGTTATATTTGATTTAAAATCGCATAAAAAATCGAATTTTAATTATTAAAAAAAAAATGTTTTTCGCTGTTTTTTATTATTAAAATTATGTAAATTTTTTTTCTTCTTTGTTTTACTATTTGTTTATAATGTTTTATCTCATATTTACAGTGGTAAATATAAATTTTTTCACGAGTATAATTTATGAATTTTAAAGAAAAAAAAATTTTTTTCGAGTTATTTACATGACAGATATTTATTGAAATTAATTAATTATACAATTTTCATCGGGAAAAATTCTCTCATAGTTAGATATGGAATAAAATTGTAAAAAAATCACAAAAAACTTAATTTTTTGTGAAATTATTTTTATTTATGTTACTTTTAAAGCTTAAAATTGCAAAAAATATTCCAAAAAAGTTATTATTAATTAATAAACAATTAATTCACATCACTACTGTTTATTAAAAATTTTTTTCTTTCATAAAAAATTGAAATCTTTAAATCAAAAAATTTATTTAGTATTTTTTACTGTTAAAAAATGTAGAAAAATTTGTTTAAAAGCAATATAAAGCATTAAAAAGAGAAAAATCCGGATAAATATTGTAAAACAATATCAATTAGAGTGCGACAGAGCGTATATACGCATCGCATATACACGATGGTAAAATCCTAATTTAATAATTAAGTTGCTTAAGCGAGCTACGGTGCATAAAGCATTATATCGAGCTTAAGCCTCTCGCACTATCAAACAACAATTTAACATGAATTATGTTTATTTATGTTGGCATCTATTATAGCCACAAGAGATAATTACCGCTAATTTATGTTCAAGGCGCGTAAAAATGAATTTAGTTGTGGAAATATAATAAAGAAAAAAAGAAAAATTTATATATACCGACGAGATATGTTTTACAAAAGAACGCGGTTGAATATTTTCTCTCTCTGTGTGTCGTGCATAAATATGTATTTACCCGCAATTTGCAAGGAACTTGCTTCACACCCGACAGCGAATTATGGCCGAAGATCACACGCCGTTCGAATCATCATCCTTTTCCCTCTATTTTTTTCCACAGAAAAAATTTTAAAAAAAAACCACCGCGCGCATCATCATGAAGAAGAAGGAGCGCGCGAAAAAGAGATGATGTTTTCATCGAGGCCAACGTGCGCCGCCGCGTGTTTGTAAGTGTATAACAATTATCTTAAACGTATACACGCTGATGTGTGTGTTGGAGGTCGTGGCAAGGTTTTTGAACAATTTTTTTTTTTATTCTCTGATTTGCCTTTTTATACATTTATTTCTTTAACGCGCCAGCGTGATAATTATCGTGATGAGAGAAGTGCAGCTGCATCTGTTATTTGGATGATATGTGTCGAGATGGTGCAAGAACGCGAAATACACCAAAAGGGCATTTCAAAGTATATAACTCGGTAAATAAGTAGAATTATGAAAAATATTACTCCACTGAAATGATAGATAATTTAATTTTCTACAAAAAATATTAAATAATTTTTTTTTATATCTTGCTTTATTTTCAAGATATTTTGAAAAATATGAAATTAAAAAATATATAAAAAATTAAAATACAAAAAAAAAATTTTTTTTTCACAAGAAATTTCATCTCCAATCTTTTTAATTCAATAACATTTTTTTATTTTTCAAGTTATCAGAAAAGAACTAGAAAAAAATTGATAGTGTACCTCTTTCTTTTTTTCTTGATAACTCGATAACTAAGGGAGATAACAAAAAATGTTATAAGAGTAAAAAAATCAGAAATTAAATTCTCTAAAAAAAATGTAGAATGAAATTTTCGTAAATTTTGCTTTATTATCGAGATATTTTGAAAAATGTAAATTTTTAAAAATTCAAAATTTTTTGAAAATTAAAAGAGATGTAAAAAATTTGATTTCATTTTTTTTTATAGAAAATTTAGTTTCTAATTAATCAACTTTAATAACATTTTTTATTATCTTGCTTATAGTTATCTGGACTAAATGTCGTTAAACCCTTCCTAGCTAAGTTAAAATGAATAAAAAATGAATGATACTTGTTAATAGTAAGATTTTTTGAACATAACGCCCATTCTCGAGGTTTCTTCGAGGTGAAAAACTATAATAAACTGCAGGAGGGCGTCGTAACAAGGCGAAAGGGCGACTCTGCGGTAGAATTTTTCAATCCCGTACCTCCTCTGACACAACAATGGCTTATATACACACGTAAAACCCTTCACTTCCCATCGCGTGTATAAGCAATTCACGTATACGTACAATATCACACTTGCGTGATGTCCATTTTGCAGCCACGCATTTATACACTATATACACCCCAAGGGCGCTATTAATATCTTTGATGCACACAGAAACGTGTGAGATACGCAGAAGTGCGAACAGCGGCTTACTTTGACCGTGACGCGTGATATTTTCATGAGAAAATGAAATAAACATCATCAACAACTCAACCCAACTCATAACTATAACCAAAGTCATTCTCACTATCCATAAAAATCACAATTTTTGCACGATTTCTCTACTAATTAACAATAATTCCAAAAAATAATTATTCTCAACTTAAACAGCATTAAATTCTCTACAAAAAATCTTCAACCTATTTTTAAATTTAACCAATCATTTTTTAGTAAACTGAAAAAAAAAAACGGAATTTCACAATATCAATTTATTGATAACTCGATAATTAAGCAAAATAATGAAAAATATCATTAGAATAAAATTATTGAAAATTAAATTTTCTAAAAAAAATGAAGAGTAATTTTTTTTGATTTTTCGCTTTATTTTCGAGATATTTTTAATTTTTTTAAATCAATAATATCTCAAAAACTAAGAGAGATGAAAAAAATGTTTATATAACAATTTTTGTAGAAAATTTAATTCTTTAAAAGATCCGTCATGTTAGTTATACATGTATTTCTTGTAAAAAAAAAATCTAAAAACATAAATTGCAAGTTGAGTTTTTATAAAAAATATAATTAGAGACTCTTAACAAAAAAAAAAACAAACATATTTATGGTATTATTACACTTTAAGGTGACCCAAACGGAAGAAAAATAATAAATCTAGGGTTAGACAAGGTCAAAAAATCTAGGTTGGAATGCCTGAAGACAAACACAGTATTAGGGGATGGTTAAAATTGGCCTAAAAATGACAGTAAACGTTTGGGTGTTGCGGTTTACCTCGAAAACTCGCAACAAAGTGAAACTTTCACCGACGGTGAGTTTTGTCTAACACCTATATATCCAAAGGGGCGCATCAGTTTTACTTGTAACTAATTCTAGCACTGTCCATTAGCCTGCTAGGAAGTCATAAAACCCGCAGGTAGTATGCACAATGGAGTCCTACTGAACAACTAACCTCAATAACCGGATGATTGGCTACCGGGCAATAATACACAGCGAGTGAGAGAGGACACACACATTTAAAAACGAAAGAAAAATCGAAAAGCGGGACAAATTGTGAAGCAAGTCTTGTCCCATTCTTCATGGACTGTGCGCGCGTGAGTCTGAGCTTGTCAATTAAAATGCGAGACTGACCAACGCCAAGAGGGTGGTCCACTGTATATAGGAGTAGGACAAACATATATAAGAGAAGAAATACGAGCCGAGCTTCGGGCGTTAGTTTCTCCATCTGCAATATGTGCAAAGACCACCCAGAACTTTCTGTCACCGCTGCCGAGGATCGCAAAGATTCAATTCGTCTAACGAACGTGGTTAAACTAGGGATTTTGGCCCTGAACTAGAAAATCAAACAAATGCAATAGACTCCTTTGAGAATCAACGAAAAAACACTAAAACTTGATAATCCGTTGAAAGATACCTTGCAGGACAACTTTAAAAGGCAAAAACTCGGATTTTTCTGCTTCTCAGGTGTCGAAATCGAGGCCTAAATAGGGGTTAACAGTGCAGTACGATTAAACACGGCTTTGAAAGTGTTTCGAAAAGTTGAATTATTGGCTAATAACGATAATCGCAGGTATTGTTCGATAAGCGCAGTGCCCCTCTACACGGTATAACGCGCAACGGGTCGCGCGCGCCGTCGGAAAGGTACTATGGTTAAAATTCGCTATGTAAAACTCACGATCAAGACTCGGAGACGCGATGAATCCTTTGCTGCTGCATTCCACAGAGTTGCTGGATGCATTACCAAGACCCTGCAGGTGGTAATGTCCAAAGGACGGACCCCTGGGCGCCATGATGGCCGCGATACTGAAGTCCGTGGCTTTGCCCCTCTCTCCCTTTGTAGGCATCCCTTCGCGTCTACTTTCGCGCACTGATGTCTTTTCTTCCAAGATATTTCTTCTTCGTCTTTTATATGCAAACACTGATATAGACACCGCGAAAAGACGAAATTCCCGGCACTTTTCTCGCCGAATTATCTCTCGGTTTCAGTTTTACGGATGCGACACACTGCGAACGCAATGAAACGCGGCACCAAGCACAAGATTGAATAGCTTCGCGATTATATTCTCTCGGGTCTAAGAAGAAAAGAACGAACGTGTGAAAATATTCAGTCACTGGCGCATAACGCGTCTGCGCTCCCCGACTTCCCGAACTCCACTGATCTCCTACTCCTCCTCCCACGCTATCGCTCGCCCCCCACCGCGGCGTCGCGAGGCCCACACTCTCAATGTTGCGCGCGCAACTTGTCTCACACCCGGAGTGGGGCGCGGCTTGCTTTGGGCAGCGACACGTTGTGAACGTCGTTCGCACTTGAATTCATCCAACGCACGACTTTTGAATGGGTCGCATGGGTGTGGTTTGGCAGAGTCGACTCCGCCCACTTGTGCCAGGCAATTGTTTCGCGTTTTCATCAGCAAGCGTGAGGGGGCACACGCGAGAGACAGATAAAAGAGGGGACACGTACTATACAACATCCGTGCGCTTTCGACAGCGCCGAAAGAGATCGATGGTTTGGGGGCTGCGCGTTTTCACAGAATGCCAAATAACGTCTTTTTTTCCACATTCACCGCAAAGGCATACCCACACCCTATACCGCCAATTAAGAATTACTTCTACAACCCTCTCGATTTTCTATTTATAACCTCACGCCCCAGTGTTTATTTATTTTCTTCTTCTTCTTCTTCGTCTTCTTCTCATGATACACCTCAATAATTAATGTTTTTTACCCGATTGCCGGTGTATCCGGTCTCCCTTGGCCGGGCTTATACCCGTCATAAGCGATAAATTACCGCCGTGCGCGCGAGAAGCTCGAGGGCAGAAAGAAAAGGGGCGGGGTATTATTTCAGACTGTGGGGTGAGTTGAAAATGCGATAAAGACCGTTACCGAGTAGCTCTCCTCTCTTGGACGCGACAACTATCTCGATCGATCAAAAAGCTGGGACAACGGTGAGTGAGAAAGATATGACGACAACGACCGCATTCATTTTCGGATGCCTGGTGGTTGGAAACGCGTTTAAAGACCCCCCGAGGGCACCCGCACGCCGTGGAGGTCCTCGAAAACGCCTCAGGGCTGATTTACGGCTTGTGTTTAGGCACTTAGACGCGCGCGTTACCTATATTCGTCCCCCCCTTTTATTATACTAATTTCTTGGCCATGTCAAAATATCTTTGGTGTACGCGCGCGCAAGCACAGAGGGTGCCTCCGCGCCTCTGTGTATATTCGACACGCTCAGTGCACCCGGAATATAAGAGACTATAATAAAATATGAAAGCTTGACTAAGTCTTGAGGTTGCCCACTGTTTCGTCGTGGTCGCCTCTCTCATGTGTAATCTAGAGCTAGGATCCTGTATACGCGCGCTCGTGGAACCATCAGGTATACAAAAGAACTAGGGGAGAAAATGCATGCAGACCACAAAATGTACTCACGTTTTCTTTTACTTTCTCCTCTCCGTCCTTTGTCTTGTGTGACCCTTTTTTGGGTTGTTTTTTTCGTTCCAGTAGCTGTTTTTCGACTTCCTATATCGTGGACGTTGTGCGCTGGATATATCCTACAAAATGGAGGTAAATTAGTTGAAGCTTCATTATTTTTTCACCGTAAAATACCTCGAATTATCAACTGCAAGGTTATTTTTGAATATATACCCAAAAATGTTAATTTACAAAATAATGTAATTAATTTCAGGAATAAGACTTTTTGATAATTATTGAAGAAAAATATTTTTTTATCAAATTTTGATAGGAAAAAACTGAAAATTTCATAATATTCATAATTTTTTTAGTTTTTTGTTAATAACTCGATAAATAATGAAAATAACAAAATATATTACAGAAGATAAATAATTGAAAATCAAATTTACTATAAAAAATGTAATATGAATTTTTTTGATATTTCACTTTATTTTCGAGATATTTTGAAAAATAAAAATTTTGAAAAAACTGTAATATCTCAAAAACTAAGAGTGATAAAAAAAAAATTATTCCACATTTTTTGTAGAAAATTGAACAACAAATTATTTAACTTTTATAATATTTTTCATTAATTCGATTATTTACCGAGTTATTGTGAAAAAACAAAAAAAAAATTCAGAAACTTCAAAAATGTCAAAAAATATACCCCTTTAAAACTGACAAAAAAAGTTTTTTTTTTTTTTTAAATAAATTTAAGGTCTGATGAATATATATACAAGCACCAGAAGGTTGGAGAGTTATAATATAGTGAATTGATGATAAATTTGTGATGATGGATGGCATTGTAATCGCACAGGGGTGGAAAATATATATAAATGCATATTTATCGTTGAAACTGGCAATGGCAAACTTACCCTCGTCGACAATATGGCTCAATTAGGGGTCATTTACGCAGTCATGACCAGACAATTTCACCCACAGTCCATCTCGTCCATCAAATCCTCCTCTGAAAGCACCACAAAAAAAAATTAACATACAATATTTTTCACATCGAAAAATTGAACATGCAAAAAAATATATTTTTGAATATATTTAATATTTTTACACCTATATAATCGGCTTAAAAATTGCTTAATTATACTTTAACTAAAAAAATTTAACATAATAGAAAAATTTCACCAGTTTTTTTTTTCACCGTGCGGATACACCTGCGGCGAAATTGACCAGTAACTAATTATCCGTCATCAATCACATGACGCTCAATAAATTCCAAAAAGTTTATTACCTACTGCCTGTAGGCGAAAATATGTATAAAGTAGAGAGAGAATCAGGAGCGATGGCTCGCATGCAAATTATTGCATCTCGCGTAGAATATCGCGCGATATGGGGCGGGACAAGGGGAGGAGAAGATGGAATAGGGTGCGGAGTTACGGTGGACGCAAGTAAGGGGCATATGAAGCTTCACGTCATTCATCATCAGAGTGGATTTGCGCTGATACAACGCGCCCAAGTCGAGAGGATGTGTGTAAAATGAGGGAAAATACTGGGCAAAATAAGACGACGTGATGTGGGGAGTTGTATATGTAAAAGCTACTGATGCTCAAAGTATATATTACCCTGCGGCGCTGCGAAAATCGTGGGGCCACCCACGACCCTTAACGCATCCACACATACACGACCAACTGTATATCTAGCTCAGGTCGATCCTTTCTCGAGTTACACACGCCCACGCGAGAGTCCTTCTCCCGTGCACTCGCATCCACAAAAATCTGAAACAAAAAAAAAAAATCATTTTCCCATCAAATCAAGTGTTATCTCAGAATTTTTTTTGACACTATTAATTTTTTTAAACTCCAAAACAAACCAAATAATTGATTAATAAATTTCTTTTTCATCACTTTAAAGCCAAAAAACATATGCAAAATTATGTTGATGTGTTTTACATTACAATATCATTAAAACTACAGAATATAAAAATTTTTCTCAAGAGATCTTTTTTCTAGAGAATTTTATTACCTACAAAAAAGATATTTAACAAAATTTATCCAACTTGCATCTTTATCAAGATAATTAACAATTAAAAAGGTGTCACAATTTGAAATATAACACGATATTTATAGATATAGATTATCTAGTTTAAAGCTGAGATAATTTTCTATTTAGATCTCGAGACATGAGGTAAAATAGTTTATTATTAAGATAATTCAATTATATAAAAATTTAATTTTGATACTCTATAAGATATGTAAAATAATTTATACTTGTATTTTCAGACTAAAAAAAAAGATTTACCGACCTGAAAACCAACACCACGGTGATTATGATTCGCTGTGGCCAGAGAGAAATATACAGCACACGACAAACCTGCAGGAGAGGACTCAATCGCCAATATTTTCCCATCAGAGGCGTATAGCAGTAATGAGGAGTCATGAGTTGTCAACTGCACTTAACGATAATTCATAACCCGAGGATTATTCCAGAATATTAGTGACGCGACCGGGCGTAATAAACGCCGCGTGTGTTCACTGGATGCTCGCTTCTGTGTGGGACGTCTGCGGGGTATCGTCCACTAATCGGCCTGCTCAGCATATAACCCATTCGAGTGTGTGTGCGTGATGCGGCCACTTGGATTCGACGTGCACGCGTCATCGTACGACGTGTGGACCCTGATAAGAATCATGTAACGCTTAATATCATACAAGAAGGTTCAGCCTGCGTCCCAATGCAGGTATAGATATGCAGCCAGTGATATTATACGACATGGCCATCTACATATACATACCTAACCCCTCAATCCACCAGATATTTTTGGGACATCGAGTTTACACGAGTTTCTACGACGTGTATAATTTTTCAATGACTTCGCCCAGGCCTGCAATAAAAAATATCCCCATCAAGAAAAATAAATTAAAAATAATCTTCATAATTTTAACTCACCTTAAATTCCATCTAGTTGCTTATTTCACTACTGGATCGAGTGCACACGATGCGTTATTGAATATATCTGGATTATAGAGTGACAGAAAAGGGAGCGGTTGTGTAGTCAGACTTCCTAATTTAGTTATGCTGATCCAGAAAACGTCCACGCATATTATCGAACTCAAACTCACTCGCTCCATCAATAAATAAATATTAAAATCATGGCTCAGCACTTTTTTGCTCTTTGCGGCCATCGAAATTTTTTTTTTTTTCGCCTCTGCCACATATAATCCTCAGTATTTTCCTCCACGACTAGAGAGATCCACGTCTTTCATACTACATGGTATTCAGATATACAACCTTTGTATTTTTTATAACCTCCACACACACACACACACACACAATTGTCTTCATATATTTCATCTCGCGACATGGATTATTCATTGCGACGAGGATGCAACACGGGTTCGGCCCTAAAACACGTGTTTTGACACAGTCAGCGATGTTTCCCCGTCGATTAATCGTTCTAACTCACGCCCACAACATCACTGACAATTGCACTACACTGTTTATCGTATAATTACTCGTTTTATTCACACAGCCGATGATTTTCTGCCTCACAATTTGACAAACAAATTTCACAATGATGACTGCAGTATCAGCTGCTGTCGGCGGCCATTTTGTAATCGATTATCTGCGCGTGCGCGCCATATTTGAAAATTTCCCGCGCAAAATTTTAAATCAAAATTAATTATTAAAAAAGATGTTTTAAAAATTGTTATTTGATCTAAAAAACGATTAAATGTTTTTAAACATGCAAAATACAGTTTATGTCGGTTATATGTGTGTTTTTAAGCTACTGCATTGACTTTTTAATATTGGAAAGAAATTTTTCTTTTTGTTTTTGCAGGTCTCAGGCTCCCTGTGGTTCGCGGGCGTGAATATTCCAGACTATTTGTTATTCTAATGCAGCATATGCATTATATATATGCTCATATAAGTGTTTTTGTATACTCTGAAGCGTGGGCGAGTGCTTAGGATGTGTGAAACACGTTATTGTAACCCATGCCGACATGAATTATTTTTTTTATTCAACGTTTTTTTACTATTTTCTCGTCGAATTTTTAGTGTGTTATTATTTCCTTCTTATATACTATATGCACATATATCTTTTATAGTTCTTTGTATATGATTGGTGCTTTTGTGCGTCAGGACAGCATCATCATCATCATCATCATCATCATCATCATCATCAACAGAGATAAGAATATTTAACTGTTTGAAGATTATGCTGGTGCATGTAAAAAAAAGTGTCTCGTTGTTTCAGATATTATCCTTATAACCTCTTTAAGCTATCTTCATCCCAATGCTTTCATAACATTATCCCGGCGACAAAGTGGCCCTCTATGTATAATGTATAAAAAGGGGGCGTTTTTACACACAGACACAAAGTGTGCTAAACTTCCTTATATATATATCCGAAATATTTTTTTTCCACTCACCCTAATACTTTGAAAGCTATTAGGGATGCTAAACGGCCGCGTGGGGACTGTAATCGAAATGACTTTTTTAATTGGAAGAACTTATTTAGTCGTTACATGTGCGTTAGGCTTGAAAACACGGCTTAAAAAAATTTTTATACATATAAAAAACGTATAGTTATATATATCGGTCCAGGTGTTTTTTATCTCCGGCCATTGAGAAATTATCTGTGATTATGAAAAATTTTTTTTTACGATGAAGAAATCACGTTGGGAGAGAGAAAAACCTCGGGAATTCGATAATAACGCACTGTACCGTCATGATTGCACTCGTGACTAATGGTTTTACCATAGTCTTCAGGGCGAAAATATAATAAATAATGAACCTCACTTTTATCCGCTGTATACGCGCTTTTTTCATCTGAAAAATACAAGAATATTACTCGCTCAATGCTTCGAGCGGTTAATCGAAATAATTTGAAATGCTTTCAAGGATGATACTGGATGTATGAAGTATACAAGGAATGTATATCAAATCAGGGGACGCGATATCGCATCTTGTGGCCCATTAACCGAATAAGTTTCTCAGAGGCCAAGAAGAGCGTATATACAGTGGGACAGATGATGAGAGAGCGAAAAGTCGAAGGAACATATAATGAGGAGGATGAAGATGCGACACGCTTTACGGCGAGAATGTATAATTCACGTTGATACCGGCGAGAAACATCTTTTATATTCAGATTGTATTATATAGAAGATTTCCAAGAACTTTTCATAACTTAAAACACAAGTTTTAACAACCTGCCAACAGTTAATAATATTGATCTTTAAACCCTCAAATTTATTCAATGAAAATTCAATAAATGAAATATCGTTTTTAATTCTATCATCAAAAATAAGATAAACTATCTACAAAACAAAATAATTCAACTTATAAACTGTAAAAAAACCAAAAATTCGCTAAATGCCATTAAAAAACAATTTTCCGTCTAAAACGAATCGATGAAATTTTGTCCTTAAAATTAATTTATCCAATCCATCGTCAAGAATTGGATAAAATACCAATAAAATAAAGTAACTCAATTCATAAAATGTCAAAAAATCAAAAATTCGCCAAATGCAATCGAAAAACGATTTCGTCTATGACCATCAATATGGTGTTAATGTACAAATTTTGCGATATAGATGTTTTTTTCATTTAAATTAATATAAGATAATTGTTAAAAGACAATTTCATTACTTTAAATTAATAGTGTGAGTTGTTTAAATGAAGTAATTACAACAGGAAACGATGAGTATTGGTATAGAGCGAAGAGTGGAAATAGACATTTGGAGAGGTTTATTTTCTATCTAAAGAAACAAGTGTGTGTTTGGTATCCTCCGGGGAGAGATTGGACCCCCGCTTGACATCGAAATCCCGTGACGTATCTAATTGGGGCCACTTTAGCGACGGGGCGGGTTGGATGGGATGAGCCATAATCCAGTGGAGGCCGCTGCAGGAGATCACCCAGGGCTTATAACTGCTGGCGAATCTCTACTCGTATACAGATCCACCCCGTGCACCTCGCAAACAACCCCCGGGCTCGGTTAACCGTTGTGTCCGATACTTATATACACCAGGGCGCGCTATATATGTATACAGAGAGCCATCTGAGGGGCACACGCACACGCTATAGGGTGACTGTGTGTGAGTCTGTATCTCCGAGTAGTGAATCCAGCGTAAATAATGCCGATTATCCCCCCGGCAATTGTTTTATCGAGCGAGTGTGTGTGTATATATGCGGACTACTTTAGTCTTTGAGAATAGTGCGAGGGCGGAAAAGACGAGGGATGCTATATATATAAATATATATTCTGTTGTGTCTGGACCTCTATATACGATGGGGGTGTGTGTATGTATACTTTCTAGAATTTAGATTGATATGCGGATAGAATAAAGCAAATCCAGAGTTTTTTATGGATATTGTTTTTATTCCTCGTCGAATTTATTGCTCGTACGAATTTGTATTATAGGGTCTTTAAAATATATCGTTTCAGAGGTATTTTTGTGTTTTAAGATAATTCTAATTATAATTATTTGATTGATTTCAACGTTTTGAAATTTTTTTTATTATAAAATTTCGCCTTTTGATACCTGATTATAATGAAATTAGAAATTTTGATTTTTAAAAATTCGACAACTAGGGACCAATGTCAATCGATTTAAAATAGTCAAAAACGTCCAAAAAACATTAACTTAAAAGATCTTTTTTTTTTAATGAAAAAAAATTCAAAATTTTCACTCGAAAATTTTACGACAAAAAGTCATTCTCAAACGATTTTAAATGTTTCAAAACGTCGAAAAACATGATCCTAAAAAATTTTTTTTTTTATAAAATTTTTCAAGAAGAAATCATTTTTAACTGCTGATAACCATTAAATATACCCTATACATCCCTTTATATACATATTAAAATATATATTTCTTTCTTCAACAGTAATAACCATCGAATAACCTCGTCTTGGAAGGGTTAAACCTTAATTGTCACGGACTATCGTCGGTAAAAAAATTATAACACGACGGAAAATAATATTCATGACCAGAAATACCCGAGTCTTATAATAATAATATGTGCATTTGCATGGAATAAAATAATTGCAGAGCAGAAAACGTGATTTTAGACTGAACTACAAGTCACTTAAATGCATCACACACGCGGGCATCCTTGTTTATATATACGTTACAAAAAAAAAAAAATGGTCATATCACTATTCACAGTGTCATTAAATTGCCTTGCACTCATCCTTCCTTTTCATTCAGACCTTAGCGTTCACTCCCACGAAGCGTTTAAACGACGCCATGGCGCACAATTCCTCAATAAAAAGCCCGGCGCAATATTCAACGGTCGAGTCCATATAAGTCGACACAATATGGCGACGTACACACAATGATATTCATGAGCCGAAGAAGCGTGAATATTCCGCGTGTGAAAACGAGGTGGAGCGATAAAATAAAAATCGAATAGTATACACCTCTTTTAGATCCTCTCGCTTATACTCTCTGCTCGCAAAACGACCGAGAGATCTCTATCGCTTATTTCCAAGAAGAAATAAAGAAATAAAAAGTGCCCACGACGGACAAAAAAAATAAACAAGCAAGCGGATATGATCCCAGCGGGATATTTACACCCCCCTAAAGTGTCTCCGCGTATCTACAGGGCGAGAGTGAGAAAGAGACAAATCGACAATAAATTTTCTAGCAATAGAACAAGTATTGGATCCACTTTTTTCCGCATTAACACCACCAAGAAATTTTACCGTATATATTTTCGGATTTTTTTTTTTTTTTTTCAAAGAGTAAAAGCACTTTAATAAGGCTAAACTTTATTTTAATTGATTTTTTGACTGTTTTTATTAGTAAAATAAAATTTTTTTTCATTAAATCCAGCATGTGGAATTTGAAATACTTAATTTAAAACTTTAGTTAAAACTTAACTTTTACTTTACTTTAATTTTAAATGAGTTTTTTAAATAAAAAAGACGAATTTTCTCAACTAATTCAACTTAAAAAATTTTTTTTTGTCCAATTAAAGAATTAAAAAAATTTTTCATCCCTTTTTCTGAATTTTTTTAAGCATCAAGAACACCTTAAAACTGTTATTTAACATAAAAAAAAAAAAGCTTTTAATCTCCTAAATAAATATAAATCCAATTTCAAAGAGTTTTTTAATAGAAAAAAAATGTTTCCTCAAAAAAAAAAAAAACCAACTTTTAGGTTTTTTAGAATTAATTTAACCACCTAAGAATTCGAATTGTTAAAGAAAAAAATATTTAAAATGTTAATAAACATTTTAAAAACCATTCAAAGTCATCTGAGAACATCTAATAATTAAAAAATGCACGAAAATAAGGAAAAATCTTCGATTCTAAAGACAAAGTTTGTCTTTGAGGGTTGTTATAGTAATTAGGGGAGTATATTTATCTACCGAGAAGTCAATCCCTCGTACAAGGGCAATATATTGTACAAGAGAAACTCGTCCATTTGTGTAAACAGCGACTAGAGCGAACAATTGCGTTGAATTCAGAAGCGTCAATCAGTGAGTCAGGTCGTTGGCCAGGGGGTGAATGTGTAATGAGGTGCGAGCGCGAGATCCCTTTTCACATTTCATCCACCCCTTGATATGCTTCCCAACCAAAATGTGTCTCTCAACCCTCTCTGACGCCTCTGGCTTTGGTGTCTCTCTAAGTCGTGCGGTGACATGCCGCGCAAATAGACCGCCCCTAATATGCCAACTCGTCGCAGCGAGCACAATCTCTATATATAGTTCATCTAACCACACGATTCCTCTATTTATCTATCTTACATTCGTCGCGCTCGTTGGCTAGATAATTCCTAAGCCGATTTGCCATCAGGCCGTGAAACGAATGCATCCGTCGATTTTCTTCAAATATTATCTCTCTGATCGCTTCTCATCCCCCTATGCTCTCGCACTGACCACCCCAAATGTATCCCGATGTTCGACAAAATGCTAATCCATCGCATCCCTAGAAAAAAAACTAAATATCTGACCTGATATAATCGTTTATAACTTGTTTTTTAAAATTTAACAAAAAAAAAAAAGAAGTTTTTAACAGATAACTCAGTAACTATTCGAAATAATGAAAAATATTATAAAAGTTAAAATATCAGAAATTAAATTTTCTATAAATAATGTAGAATAAAAATTTTTAATATTTTGCTTAGTTTGTAAGATATTTTGAAAAATATGAATTTTAAAAATCCGATATCTCAAAAACTAAGCAAGATATAGAAAAAATTTTTAATAGTATTTTATAGAGAATTTTATCCCCTATCAATTAACTAGAATAATTTTTTTTTCCTATCTACATTATTTACAGAGTTATTGTCAAAAAATTAAAAATAACAAAAATGTCAAAATTCCCCAAAGGTTACTTTTTTTTGGAAATTTGATGAAAAATTTTTTTTTCTCCAAATTAAATCATCAGTCATGATTAGATATTGTTATACAACTATAGATAAATGTTTATATGTGGTCAGATTTAATGATTTTTTCTTCTGAACTGAAATTTTAGGGCTTGGTTTGGATGCCAATGCGTGAAAGACAAGATCGAAGAGGTGTCAGCCGACAAATCGTCAAACCGATCTGTTCGTTGATACATCCTTTATATTTTTTATTGTTCTTTCCCAGTCGAACACATCACGTCAGTTGCAACGCGCGCAGGTGTGCCAGGACGTAATGCTGGGATTATCATCGCAGTTTGATCTGTTTCGAGACGTGTGGGGCACAAGCATCTTTGTCGCCGCTTTTATATGCTTCTAGGTCAGCTCCCATTGTGCACTAAAGTGAATGAGCACTTCTTCAAAAATATTCCTCATCTGAATGCCTATTCCCAAAACGTCTGACGGGTATAATAGGCCTTGGTCTATAGTAGCTATAGTCAGTTAGTCAATTCATCCCTCTTGTTGGCTTCATTTTCTCTACTGTTAGAGAGAAAATTTTCATAAACTCAACTAGATATGTACAGATAAAATGTTCAAATTCAACAAATTATCATTTAATCTTTAAAAACACGGATTTTTATCGATTTTTCGGCATTAAAAAAAATTTTCTCACATTTAAATTCACGATAATTCATAATAAATAATTTAAAAATATTCCTTAAAGACAAAAATACAAACTAAAAAACCTTAAATGATTTTTAAAAATTTGTCAACAACAAAAAGTATCAAAAAATCGACTTTAAAAAATGTAAAAAAAAAATTTCCAACCTTTGAAATTCCACTTACAACTGATTCTAAATAATACAAAAAAAATTTTCTAATCTTTAAAACCCTAATTAATAAAACTCGAACCCTAAAAATCGACTTGACATCAAATAATTTAATTAATAAGACAATATTTACCGTTATACCACGTGAAAACATGAAAATTGGACTAATAAACGCCTTAATTTTCCGATTTTCACCCATTTTACAACTGCAATAAGCCTTTGATCAATCGTCGAGTGATAAACAAAGGTCTTTCCAAGTGTCTCCCCAATGTCTGAGGACTCGTGTCTTAATCATAAAATAACAAATGACTTACCAGAGACAGAGTGCAGGCTGCATAGCGAGCAATTACAGGCAAATGGCGGCCATTAATTGTTCAAGCGAGATAATCGATTAAGAATCGTGTGGCAATTGGTCCAAAGTTGTTTGTGATATACGTGTCACTGCAAATAAACAAGACTTTTCAGTCAAACAACTTCATTAACGATCACACTAGCGTGTGCGATCTCTGCACAGATATTGCGAAATGCTTAAACTTACCTAACCCTTACAGTAGTACAAGTCCTCTCATGGATTCGATTAATGCTGCTTGTTCAAAGGCGAGCCCACAGGTACGCACACATGGCGAGAAGAAAAGGCAACGAGCATACGCAGCCGTGTCGCAATTATAAACTCGACATGCCGTTACGCGATTGCGAGCTATTGATTAACGCGAGATTAACTGGTCGCAGCACACACACCGTGTGCTAGATATATCGGCGCAAGAATAAATATACGTCTGGTCAGCGAATATAAATTCTCGTGTTGGTCGTAAAGGCACGATTTGTTTTCGTCGCCTCGATGCCAATTAAAAATTCGTATCGCATACATACACCGCGCACAGAGGGTAAATGCAATAGTCCATGTAACATTGCATGACGTTCAATATGATATATACCTTTGATATACACAAGAATTGAACGCAAGATCACTGCAACACTTTTTTCACCGCCACAGCTGTGTGAGGGGCCAGAAAAACCGCACGCTCGTGCCATCTGTTGATCACTGGTTCAACTAAATCTCAATGGTTAGTCGCGAAATCTATAAGAAAAAAAAACACAGAGATTTATAATCAATCCTTTTGAATCAGTAGATAAATTTTTTTTAATTTTAATCATATTAATTGATTTGAAATCATTAAATCGTGTGTTTAAAACTAACTGGATGTATTGCCAAAAAAAATTCAGGTTTTTTAACTTGTTAAATATCTTAATAAGGATGCTAGTTAGACAAATTTTACTAAGGATCTTTTTTGTAGTTAATAAAATTCTCTATAAATAAGGTCTCTTGAAAAAATTTTTTATCTTTAATAGTTTAAAAGATATTTTGATTTTAAAACGTTAGAATTTTTTATGTATAAACTCAATTGACTGAAAAAAAGTTGAGAGTAATTTAACTGTTAATATCTTGATAAGGATGAGAGTTGAACAAATTTTTCTAAAGACTATTTTTGTAGCTAATAAAATTCTCTACAAAAAACATTACTTAACAAAATTTCCTATTTTCAGTAGTTTTATAGATATTTCGATTTAAAACAGCAATAAATTTTTTTTTTTTCAATACACCTGTTAGACTTTAGTCAAAATACATATAAACGCAAGTCAAAAAACGTAAGCGTTAGACCGCAGTTTTTCATTTCAACGACCAATTAAAATTATAATAATTAAATATATAATATATTTTAACAAAGACCTCGATCAATAGGTCTAAAAAGTGCTTTTAATTCGATGAATAAAAAGTAGAAGCTCTAAACAGTCGTTGACATTTCAAAACAAGCGAGTATATTTGGCCTTAAATAAAATGGAGAATGATAACAGTAATAAATCTATAAAATTGGTCGGCAACAGAGAATGTTGGTTTAGCCTCAGTAGGCGTGTTTGTTATTTTGATGAGATATAATGGGATGGATGTTGGGTGTTGATGCATGGTGCATAGCGGGGTGCCTCAACTCTGGCATATCGTACATAGGATTGTATACCCTATACACTATTACATGCGCGGATATCCAGCAAGGCTTATATTCTAGAGACCCCTGTAGACAGGGGCCGCTAGACGTCCATCACGCGTCACAATTTTATGTATTTAGACATATCTCAAGCGCGCGGTCAGCCAGAGAGAAAGCAGTATATAAGATTCTCTCGGACTGCTTATCATTCAACGTCTGCGCATATTTCAACATTAATTTCCCGAATGATGATGCATGGTTTGGGCATCAATGTCCACGTAGCAGCGTGAAGCCCATCATCGTTGAGTATATCTTTCTCTCTGTCAATCGCACGCTTGGAGATAATTCGCTTTTTTCTTCTTCTTTATTTCTACCTAATAATCGCGGTCATATCTCAACGCTTTGCCCAACGATTGCCACTCGTTAATATCACGCAGAGTCGCCCAGTAGTCTGATGATACACAGAGAATTATGCATACAACTGGCGAGATACACACTGTCAGTTTTGAAGGATATTTATTCGGTGTTTTATGGGGCTCTATTTTATATTCATGTTTCTCAGGTTAAATTATGTATTCGAATGTTCTTTTAATTTGTATCGTCAGCTTATCATAGCCATCAAGGTCTAAAAATTCGGGTAAACAAGTTTAATTATATATCAATAATTGGCGTTTTATGATTTTTTTTTTTACTATTTTCATTCATTCCATTCTATTCAAGCCCAAATTTTCGGTTTATCTGGTCATTAAAGATAGTTTTTTTTGTTTAAATAAAATTTTAAAAAATTCTGGTCATACAGAATCTCATACTGATTGATTTGAGATCATTAAATCACATGTCTGAAACTAAAAAGACGTAAGGTTAAAAAATTCAAACCTCTTTACTTGCTGATATCTTGATAAGGATGTGAGTTAGGCAACTTTTGGTAAGGACCTTTTTTGTAGTTTATTAAATTATCTACAAAAATGATTTCTTGAAAAAAATTTCTATTTTCAATAGTTTAGAAGATATTTTGAATTTAAAAAGTTTGAATTTTTTATAAAAGCTCTTGTTGTTGAAAAAAATTAAAAATACTAAACTGCTAGTATCTCGATAGGGATACGAGTTGAACAAATTTTGTTAGAGACCTTTTTTGTAGTTAATTAAATTCTTTATAAAAATGGTTTCTTGAGAAAAATTTCTATCTTCAATAGTTGAGAAGATATTTTGATTTAAAAAAACAAGATAATTTTTTTCTATACGTCTTTTTGGCTTTAATCACGCGAAATAAGTAAACGATCCGAAAAAACGGACGTTAAACTGTATTTTTTTATCTCAACGACCAATAAAAATTATCAATACTCAATTACTAAACATAACTTTGGTGTTTTCTACTCGGAACACATTAAAAAAATAAAATTTTCCATTCAAAATCCTACATTACCGGGTCAATAATTTCCATTACTCTCCGTTTTTTCCGGCTTAACCATAAAGTTGACAAAGCCCTCGACATCATCGAGCTCGTTGGACGAAAATTTAGCGATGATGGTCGCTCGTCCTTTGAGCTTTGGAGTCATGGAGAATCGACAAGTCACCCGTTCGCCTGGTCGAGCGTGTTCCGAGAGTTTAATCTTGAGTTGCTGCTCCAGTCCCGGTCCCTCGATGACAAATTTACCTTTTTTCAAAGCCACTGGAAGCGGATTAACAAAGCTAGCCTCAGCCTGCAGCACTTGGCCGACGATTGCTTCCGTTTTACGCTGGAAAAACATTTGGTCAATGATATTTCTCTCGGACTTTTTCACGTGATAAAATTACCTCGATGTCAATGTCGGGTTTCTTAACGCGGAAATCATCCTCTGCCAGGTACTCGTAGTTTGTTTCTTTTACTGTCGCCAAGCAAACAATGCTAAAAGCCGATTGTTCCAGCATCCTTGGGCCGTATTCTTCCCAGCTTACCGTCAAACGTGTCTCTTCAACTGCTCCCGAAGTGATCCGTCGATCTGTCGTCACGTTTTTCACCGCGTCGCCCACTCGGCCTGTGTACTGCACAACGTCCACACGCAGAACCACCGAAACCCGGTATTCAACCTCGCTACTACGATTTTTCATCAATAGTACGACACTGCAAAGCACGAAAAAGTAATTCAAATAATCGTAAAACTCAAAAAACTCATTTCGATGGTCAAAAACAATTTTTAAGTTCTTATATTTTCTGTTAAAATGTTTTAAACAATGAAAACAATGATTGCTATGAAAATAAAAAAAAAATTTTTAATTGTTGAACCATTGAAAATGATTTTTTTATACATACCTAAAGGGTTGTCCGACAAGAATGTCATCTAACAGCTCAAAATGGAACATAATATCGTTAAATTCCTCATTCAAATAATACCGACTGTATAAATGGTGATTTTGTCGTAAAGCCTTGAGCATAGTCTCGCGTTCTTCCTCGGATTCTGCAGAAAAAAAATATATTTCAATTCAACATCGTTAAAAAAATGTTTAAGATATGCGCAAAATAAATAACTTACGCTCGTTGTATTTGTAAATATGTGTAATATCCTGTCTAGTCCATGCACCCACGGTTTTCGTGCTGATCTGCTTGCCAATCCTGACAAAGAAGAAATAATTCAGACATATGAGTCAGTTGTACTCGTGATAAATAAATAAATGAGTTATACCAACCCGTTAATATCTTTGCTGATTAACTTGAGAGGTTGCGTCGGGCCATTGTACCTCCAGTACACTTTGTCCGCGTTAATTTCCGCAAAAAGGAAGCCAGTGTCGTATGGACGAAGAACCTCGCCGCGTTTTACGGCCTCGACTGACGCCGGACCGCAGCGATAAGCACCGGAACTTTTTTCCTGAGGTGTAGCATCAATGGCCTGCCATCCGGCATAGTCAGGGCCAAGATCCAGGCGTTTCATCCAGACCTCGACCCACACATGAAAGTTCCTGCGATGAAAAACAACGTTAACGAGCGTTTCAAAGCTGTGAAATCTCCAGAACTCACCATATAGAGTCGCTGTTGAGCTCGTCCATAATTCTGCCGGCCTCGTCGAAGAAATAATCAACTGTGAGGCTGCCCTGGGTGTCGTGAGCGCTTGAAAAGTTGGTTACAACCCGGCAGGGCAGGCCCAGAGTCCTGCAGACGGTCGCCAAGACGCCGGCAAACACCCAGCACTGTCCGTACTTGACCGGTCGCTTCGTTCGGAAGAATTCTTGCAGGATTTTCTTGGATCCGAGCCACTTGGTAGGCGCAGTTCCACCCGAGTGATCGCCGCTCCAGTTTCCCGCGACCACGCCATCGTCGTCAGGGGAATTGATCACTGCCGAGAGCATTCGGCTTATTACTACCGGGTCATTCCGTCCAGACTCCCAGACTTTGCCAACTTGTGTCATGACATAGAGAGCGCAGTCCAAGATGTCTTTGTCGAATTGAGAATAATTCCAGACTGTTGGTCGCATCAGTTTGTAATTTCCTCGCCAGATCAGACCGGTTTCTTCGAGGATGTACTCCTGCCGGCCCTCCTTGTCATCTAGAAACACTGGGTCCTCTGAAAAAAGGTTTTTGGTGAAGGCAGACGTGTTTTACAGTGCGATAAGTAAAATTTTTTTTGCATATTGCTATTTTCCTAATTTTTGCACAACATTAGAAAATATTTCCGAGTGAAATTTAAGTAAAAACACACTGCTAGTATCGAAAAAATACTATTTGCATTGCTTCGCATATAAGAAATGTAAAAAAAAAACACTTCAAAATCAGTTCAAATAAATTTTAGACACCTAATAAATATATTTCATTTCATTAATATTTCGATAACTCAGGAAATAAGTAAAATAACAAAAAATATCACAGAACATAAATAATAGGAAATTTAATTCCGTATCATTTAATTCTTATAACATTTTTTCATATCTTGCTTATTTTTCAAGTTATCATCAAAAAACTAAAAAACAAAACATACGTAAATATGGAATATTCTAAAATTACCAGGACACCAGGCGTTGAAGATGACATAAAAGGGTTCTTTTAGGCTAAAACTGATAGCACCACCATAATTAGCACGCTTGGCATCAATTTCGAGTTTCCACTTGCCGATTAGCGCATCTGCCGGTGGAATAATCTGCGAAAAACCCGCAAAAATCAAGTGAAAAAGTTGCGAAAAAAATTGAATATAAATTGTTCACACCTTAATTTTAATAGCGTTGATCTCGAGTCGCTCCAAAATTGCTTGCCAGTTCTCAGCCTCACCCCCAGAGCGTAGTAGCGGAACAACCGTAAATGTTCCGCGGCTGTACTGCGGTTTTTTCGCACCATCGAGAGTAAAAACTAGAGACACTGCATCCAAAGCCTCATCGTAGTCTCGATTTAGATGCAAACGCATAGAAAATTCCTGTCCTCGGCGAACAACCAGCCTCGCACTCGTGCCACTCCTATTCATGATCTCGTAGCGCGAGGTGTGGTGAGCCTCGCCATTCTCTGTGATCAAGGGATCTACCTTGAGGACCGTCAGCATCGGTGTCTCCAACTCTCCCCCTGCAAAAAAATTTTTTTACAATTTATTTCACCAATAAGCAATCTATCAAAAAATCTCAGTCAAAAAAAAAAGTAAAATTAAATTTACTATAAAAAATAAACAATAAATTTTCTCAATATTTTTGCCGTATTTTCAAAATAAAAAAAAAAAATCAAAATTTCAAAAAAAAAACAATAATATCTCAAAATCTGAGCAAGATACAAAAAAAATTAATTGAACATTTTTTATAGAGAATTTAATTCCCAACAAATTAATTCTCTTAATATTTTTCATTATCTCACTTATTTATAGAGTTATTGGTAAAAAACAAAAATTATCGCAAAAAAAAACCCCTCAAATTTCCAAATTTAAAACTATCACCAACCCTTAAATAAATCGAAATAAATTTTTAATTGTTATTTTCATATAATATATACATTTTAAAATCATTTTTGTATAAAATAAAGAAGAAACAAAGCCGAAAAGCTCGCGGAGAAACGGCAAAAACTCGCAGCGCACGTCCTTATATCCATTCGCCTAAGTACTTACAGTGAAATCTAAAAGGAAAGGGCCGAAAGTGGCGGTCATTGAAGTTTCGGTAGCGATCATAAAACCTGTAAAACATCCTGGCAGCCCGACAGAGGTCCTTAATCAGTGAAAAACGTCGGCAAAAGAGGCGTTAGACACGGCGGCAGCGCGAGTCAACTCAGTAATGTCACTAAAGTCGTTTAAAAAAGCGGTTGGCACTTAAAAATTCAAGTAGGCAGGTGGCCCACGTGGTAATTAAAACATGTAAAGCCACCAAAAACACGGCACAACACGTAAAAATCAACTGAATCTCAATTTTTCTGGCAAAAACGTCAACTAATCCTCACAATCAGCGCGAGAACTTGGAATAACTTGGCAGCACTAGCTCGAATTGTAGGTAATGTATAAAAATAATGAACAATACAGTGGGCCGTTGAGTTATAAAGTGTGTACCTGGGTGCCAAGGTCTGTCTTGTACGCGCCTTTTCATCGTGCGCTCCATAATTGGCGGCGCCGTTGGGGAAAAGAACACGCGTGGAAAATCATCACCCACTTGAAGTATTGCCACCTTCTCGATGCAATCACATTCTTAACAACTCTCTAGATACTAAATCACATATAGAATGAAATCTAGACGTCGTCAAATCCTTTAAATGGACATTTTTCCCTGCATTTGGCCCACTCAACATCTTTGCGCGCGCGCTGTTTCTCCGCAAACGGAAAAAAACATGAAACCAAATGCTTGACCATCTTCGGCTCGGTGAATGACTGTAATACCCACACAGAGACACACGTCACATTAGTATAATAAGGGAGATAGTTGAAGAAGCTGGCTTATGTGTGATTAATTATAAATTATGGTGTTGGCCATTCATACAGACACTTGTCTGTTGCACAAACATTAATACCCAACACATTTATTACATCATTCAAGATATTTATCAGAGGTAAATCACTTATAACACTGTATAGAAGATTGATATTTATCTTTTGGGCTACTTGTCTTTTATGACATAAGTCTTCTATTGACGTTTTCAGATCGTTTTTAATTAATTTAAAAAAGAAAAAAAATTATTTCATGCATGAAATTAATTACATTCATAATTTGAAATCGTAAAATTATATAAAAAATAAATTAAATGTTACTTTATTCGTTAAAAAAAAAAAACTAAACAGTTAAAATACTTTGAAAATAGTCAGTAAAAAAAAAATCCCGAGTTAAAAAACTGAAAATATCGATTAATCTCAATAATTCTAGTTTAACTTATTAAAAACTTGATAAAAAAAAAAAATTAAGTATTTATTTAAATAAATTGATGGATTAATTTTTAAATTATCATGGCTAAAAGTGCAATAAACTTCAATAAAAATCGTTTTTTCCTAATTTTAACCGTTAAAACTCTGTAAAAATTAAATATTATAAATAAACATTACTTAAAAAAAGTAAATAAATACATGGTAAAACCATAGAGCACACCCTTTTTGATTATCATTACCACATCATGGTATGCAATAAATATTTGTTTTTTTAAATCACGAAATACGAATAAGAAAATTTGTTTTTTTCCTCCACCCAGAAAATAATCAATCAAAAATTTTCATTATCTATCGATTTTTCCCCTCAATAAACCTGTCAAACCATCAAAAAAAAAAAACATAAAACACATCAAAATTACACAACATCACATGCGGAAATAATTTGGCAAACGTCGATGATCGAATGCGGCTGAATAAATTTACACATTTGGCAAGATCTTATATTGCACTCCATCATCAATGCAGACAAAATGATGTCACCACACAAACATAGCCTAGAATCATATGAAAAAGTAATATATAAAAAAATCTCAAGCATTTACGATGTTCGCTGATTAAAATGACGTTTCCATCATCATATGAAACATGCGTAGTACACAATTTATTATGCACTGAAAAGCCTCGTTGAACAAGTTATCCAGGTGTTTACTATCGACAGGCGTCCGAGAAAACGCCACGATGAAGTCATCGAGGAAGAAATTAATTCGCACAGAGCTACAACACATTTATATTCAATTTTAAGCATCACAATCTCAAATAGACCATCGACACAAGCCATCTGCTACTAAAATAATCATTTGTTTACCCTTTCAAGTTAAAAATAAGTCCTCAAACAGCGATAAATCCTTGAAAACTTCACTTCAAATCACAAAAAAAAAATTCCTATCAAAAATCAATTAAAACCCAAAAATAAATTTATTTAAAATACCTTGAAATATTTCCAGAGTATTTAAACAAGTCTATTCTCGACTCTGGTCAAGGTAACCATGCTTTAACGTCTTTTCAAGACTTCCAAAACAATTTAAACACTGAAAAAGTGTTTTTTAAAGGTTTTCGATACTTTAAACTATAAAAATATATATTTTTTTTTCGATGAATTAATCGAATTCTCGGTCGAAAATCATCAGACAATTGGCGCCCACGTGCTTTTGAATACTCTGACGGTTAAATGGCGCCAATTGTGAGGTCGTGCACGAGAAAAAATGTTGATATACTTACCATCGGGTGGTTTTGGAAGGCATTCAGGCCGCCGACAATCGCTGTCTTTGTGTAAAAATCGTAAAGAACCCAAAAAACGTGATGGACAGCAGTTGCCCATATTTTAGGTGAAGAAATTGACGAGTGTTCGATTGCAGTTTATGCGCGCGATTGACGGCATTTAAGTGTCACTTTCTCTCCTGGCGCACTGGAGAGTGATTGAGAAGCTCGCGAGCAGAGCGACTGCTTTACGATTCTGCGTAGGATTGTATCAGCAACGGCGAAATTCTTCCAACGAGTGTTTAGACGTTGCGTGCACATAATTTATCCGCACGCAAAATGTAGACACTACGATTATCTGTGGAAAACGGAGAGAAATTGTGTGTTTTTATTAAGTTTTAATGTGTATTTAGGAGATTTTAAGCGTGGAATGTTAAGATATATAAAGTTAATTCAGATTTTAAGAGTTAAAGTGACTTTTGGGAGTGTCTAGTTGATTGTGGATTAAGATTGAAGATAAAATTCCGGGACTTGGGATGCTTTTATCAATGATTTGACATTTATTTGACCATGTATTTGTGCATGTGCTTGTTATCAAGATGAATTTAAGTCCCCAATAGTGATTCAATCAAGATCAGAGGAAGATGAATGCTTAATAGTGACTGTGATTGACGATTTTAATTCGTTTAACGTTGATTTAACGGTCATAGAACGTCTCAAAGGACAATTAGACGCATTTATCATTTTTTTTTTTCATTCTTTTATGATATATTTCTTCAAAATAATTTTTTTCATCAACTCATCAGTAAAATAAAGAAGAAAAAAATTTTTTTTTCGTTAGATAAATCAACAATCAGATATTTTTTAATGGAAAAATTTTTTTTTTTATATTTCAAATGTCAACTTAAATAAAAAGAAATTTATTTTGTAAATAAAAATGTAAATTTTTCGTCAAAAAACAATTTTCTTTATCAAATTGTATTATTTTTTTGCTGACATAATTTCACTTTAACAGAAAAAAAAAATGTATTTCTTCATTTTTTTTTTTTTTTTCATTTTACCCGAAAATTTTGTTTGAAAAAAAAAATTAAAAATTTGAATGCACGAGAAACTATGATAAAAAAAAAAAGAAAAAAAAGGTTTTTTTCGACTAGATAAAATAGTGATCATACCGTTGAGTTTTTAATCGCGAAATTCTACGAGGCAACAACAGGAAAATTAAATGGAGGAATATCCTCGATTTTATTCGACTCCATTTCGGCAGCTCGATTGTCCTCAACGACAATAACATTCCTCAAGAGATCGTCCAGCTGCACGAACATGTAGCGATACACAAATTTACCCGAATCATCCTTAAAAAAGAAAAACATGATTAAAATACTTGAAAGAAATATTTCTAGAGAATAATCTGCGCAAACCTCTTTAACTTCCAGGTGAACAGTGCCCTTTTTGCGCTGTCCCTGTAGATAGAACTGCATTCGCATGTACTTTTTGTCACTGTAGGTGTAAACAGTGTGTCGAACATGTCCACGACGTCCTCGACGAGTTTCCTCGCCGTAGGCTTTGATCGGTTCACCCAGAGCATCCAAAACCTGAGTATTTTCTAGACAACGCTCAATGGCTTTTGTATACACACTCTGCGGGCTCTGACCTGAAAATAATTCTCGACAAACTGCGTAAAACGTCAACGCCGTGACGCTCACACCGCCGACAATCACCGCCAAGTACCACGCTGATTTTGTATTCTCTTTAACTGAAAATAAAACAAGAAAAATTAGTAAAAAATCATTTACAACACAATTTTATAATCAATAACAGTTATTTATAGCCAGACAACAATAAATTTGACGTTAAAAAGTGAGGTTAGCTTTTGATCAAGTGAAATTTGTCGAATAAACAATGAAAAAAATTACCTACTTCCCCAAGAGAGGGTTGAACTTGGCCACCAGGCTGACCTTCAGCCTTGGCGATGCTGGAACTGGACCTTTCTGTGGCAAATCGTCGGAGAAAAACATTTTTTCCCCGTCCGGACGCCAATGATGCGATTGTCGAGAGTGCTCGCAGACGAATTACACAATTAATCGTCGTCATAGTGCTGAAAAACAATCAAAATATTTATTTTCCAACAACAAATAACCTGCCAAAGCTGTGATTATTCACTGCTGCGGCGCCCTAACCTTCAAAATGACGTAACACACTCACCGGAACGACGCTCGATCGATTTTTTCCACCAGTATTCCACGTAATTGTGAGATAATCACTCGGATTTAACCGGTGATTATGTTTACAAAGCCTCGAAGTCACTCCTACGGTAAATACTTTCACTTTTATGCCAACTTTTGTGTCACACCAGGAGTGTATTTTCATGCACACATTCTTGACGCTGTCACTCGACCGACGTCGTCAGGTAAACGTTCAAGAGTGCGCTTAGTTGAGCAGTCAGCGGTTCTCAGAATTGTTATTTGACAGAGTGAAACGACGATCGAGAGCGATGATTACTGTCTTATTAGACCTAGTAATACTCCTACGCTATACCTATATTCCAACGATTACTCCCGCCTTTACGGTCGAGACAAATGTCGTCATTCAATAATTCATCACTCGACGGCATTTTTATCTGGAAAATAATAAAATAATATACGTATAAACGGCTGTATTATTTATAATTCTAACATATTTGTCTCGTTATTTGCAAAATCTTTCAAACCAACTACACGTGTATACACGCCGCGAGTGTCGCAATTAACATGCTCACAATCTCACAAAACCATGCATTAACCTCAAAATCCACAGCGAAAATCAACGTAGTGTGTCAACAATAACACCAACAACAATGTTCTAATCCTCGCGGTATAATCGACCCCGAAAAATGTCAGAATACCTGGATATATCGCTGAACGATGCGGCGAGTGCTGCGGCCTCGCTGGCGATGATTTTCGGCGGAATAATCCCCTACATTCCACAATATCGCGAGATAAAACGCAAAGAGGATGCCGAAGGATTCTCTCTCTACGTCTGCTTGGCTCTACTTATCGCAAATACACTCAGGATAATTTTCTGGTAACAAAAAGAACATTTTTACATGGTTTAAACGAGAGTATAAAGCTTGTAGGTGACCTAAAAAATTGTTTTTTCCAGGTTTGGCAAGCACTATGAGCTTCCACTGCTGTTTCAGAGTATTCTCATGAACATCACAATGCTTTTCATGATAAAATTGTGTGTAGATGTGCGAAATCGCGGGCAAATAATCAAATCCAAAGATCGTGTATTTACTGGTACGTATTTTACCTTGAGAAAATCGTTGAAAATTCGTCGGGTTATCAAAAAAGTTTTTCAACTAGACTTGAAGATTAACGACTTTTGGAAATGGACAGACTTCCAGTCTTACCTGGAGTTTGTTCTGCTGTTCGGAGGCGTTGGAGCTGTGGTGATGTACGTTTTCCTGGATCATCCGGTGTTTATCGAAGTCGTGGGCCTCCTGGCGGTGCTGACCGAGGCCATGCTCGGTGTCCCGCAGTTTCTGCGCAACTACAGGAACAAATCTACCGAAGGGATGAGGTAAATTGACGATTTTTCGTGCTTATTAATTGGTGGAAAAAAATTTTCTTTACCTGTCTAGCTTGGCGATGGTGACTATGTGGACCATTGGAGACACTTTTAAAACGTGTTATTTCATCGCACGCGAGGCTCCGCTGCAATTTGGCATCTGTGGAGGTCTCCAGGTGTGTGTAGACCTCGGAATTATCCTTCAAGTGTTCCTATATCGATGTAAACCTGCCCCCAGGCCTGTTTTACGCACAGACTGATGGGAAAAGATTTTTTTTTCCAAATTTTTGGATCTTCCTCGTTGATATGTTAAGCATGAAATCGTGATAAAATGTCTTTTAAATCGATTTTTTAATAGTTGACTTTCAGGTATTTAGAGTGTAAGTCAATTTTTATGTGATTGTGGCGTATTTTGTGATAATTCTTTGTAAATTTTGTGAGAATACAGCCAAATATATTATTTTATTGTAATTTAGGGTTGTAAAAAAATGTTTTGAAAGGGTAAAATACGTGGTAAGAGAGTAATGATGGAATTTTAAGGTATAATATACTCAATTTGTGTATAAAATCGATAAATAATGTTGATTATTCAACGGAAATAATTTTTAAATAATCAAAAAATATCTTTGAATTATTAAAAATTAATTTGAATATATTAAATAAGTCGAATTTATTGTTAAATTCGTATAATTAAAATTTTTTTTAATAATAACTGTATCTTTAATAGTTGATTAAACTTTTTTATACTCCCCATAAATATTTTTGTAAATATTAATAAACATTTAAACAATTTTTTTCAACAATCTATAACCTAAAAATCTGCAAATTTAAAAAACTTGACATTGACAATTATCTGCAAAATTAATTTTAAGTATTCTCTAAGAATTATTAGGTTTTTTTTTTCTTACAATTGTTGAAATGTTTTATAATAAATTATTTCCTCTAAAATTTACAAATTATTTGAAATAAGGATTTGAATTATTTGACCAATCGCTAGTGTCATGATTACTAAAACCCCACCTTGAAAACATTAACCCGAATATGATTGGCCACTGAGTCCAGCCAATGACAGCAGAGTACTGAACCCACCGTAAAAACATAGATCCAACGAAACGTTTGTTGTTGACGTCTATTGTGTTCGAATGATTGAAAAAAGTGAAATACAATCAACAAACCGAAACACCCGACAAAATTCTATCCATCGACTGAATCCGATGAAAAACGCACCCCATCAACGATTAGTAATGGCTGGGGATCGCGACGGGTGAGCAAAAAAAAAACCCTCAAATCTCCTCATTGTTTACACGCCTTCGAGGTTATATCATTATATCAACTGTTTTCACAGACTAAAAGAGCTTTTGCGTCGGCGACTGGTTGAATGCGGTTGGCGAGATCAAGTCAAACTAATTTGCAAGGAAATAATCAAAGAAAAAGGCCATGAAGTCACTTATGACACGATGTTGGCCACAGTAACTAGTCGAGCACGAAGTCTCGTTCCAGATTCTGTTAAAAAAGAACTTTTACAAAAAATCAAAAGCCAACTACTTGCCCAGGAAGAAAAACTCAAAATTTAACATTTAACTCACCCTTAAAAAATTACTTTTGTACAAAAACAAAACCCTGTTTTCATATTTTTTAAGTAAATTAATTGCAAATAAAACTTTTTTTTTTTCCATTAAATCAACGAAACCATTTCTTTTTCTACCTCATACCCTGCACTTTCTGGAGCAGATTTGAAGGTAATATATGCACGAGATAAATAAAAAAACGAGTTTAATGACGTAGAGGTGGCTGCTGGAGCATCCGAAAGGTCCGAGGAGTTGAATTATTCGGATCCAAGCGTTGACGGGAGCGAACAGTGACGACTGAGCACGCACTTGAGTCATCCGTTTGATACCCAGCGAAGTTGGCTCTGTCGGGGCTTCGAATTGGAGTCGGCAAAGACTCAAGAATTCGGTTAACAGGTGGATAACCCTTCCAAGGAGGCCTAGAGACCCCGGCAACAGGACTGTGGTGAGTCTGATAGTACTTACGGATCTCCAGGAGCTTCCTGCATTCTTTTGACTTGATTTTCATCTTCTGTTCCATCTGCCAGTACGTCATTTTCGCCGCATTGTACTTCTGACGCTGAAAAATTCGGCATTCGAGCAATCTTGCGAAATCAGGAGACATTTAGAGCAGAGATTTTCACTCACCAGTGTGTTGAGACGTCGAAGAAAAATGTCTGCTTCCTTGGTTTGAAATTGGGCGGTTGCTTGAGCCTGGGAGAGAAGCTGTGGCACGGGTGTAAACAGGCTAGACACGGATGCCGGCATATTTTCAGACAATTGGATCGTCTGGACGTTGGGAGTTTTGCACTCGTGACATGTGTCTGTAGGAAAATATTAGAAAACTTCATTTTGACGGTAAATATCAAATGAAAAAATTGAGTTGTATACTTACTCGAGTCCAAGCAGGCTTTACAGAAGATATGGCCACACTGCGTTAAGAAAAATGCTATATTCGCACCGCGGAGTTTGCGGAAACACTTGTGACACCGATACATATCCATTTTTTGGGAGAAATTTTGGTTTTTTACTCGATTTTGAATATTTTTCGTCGCTGCGTTTTGTACAATTGTCCTCCTTGAGTGGATTCACCGCCATATTGAAAATATTTGAAAACCTCAATATGGCGGCCAAAATGGCCGCCACACAAATTTAAATCTCGCGCCAAAAAAATTGTTCAAAACATGAAAAAAATCATTTTTCAATGTGTTTTTGGAACTTTAAACTACCTATAAAATTTTTTTATCACTAATCGTGTAGAAAAACTTTTTTTTCACTCACTTTTGTCAGTTTAATTCATAAATATTTGATTCGCACGGGGATATTTCATGATAATATTCGGCGAATTTGTACAAAATATTGTTTAAAGTGACGGGACACAATTTATTTACTTCTCACTGCAATGATTAATTAAAATATTTATATCAATAGCAGTCTATTTGCTAGTAAGCAAGGAGAGTACGGTGACAGGGTGATTTGTGGTATATAAATAAATTTCTTTTTTTTTTTTTTGTAATATCGACTGTCAGCCATTGAAGCAATTTTTCAAAAATTAGCGAAAGGATAGCTTAACATTTTTTTTTACGATGATATACAGCCATATTTTATCTTTATATGCATTATACTTGATGTGATCGTATTTTAATTCACAGTGCACTCGATGATATACATTTAAATTTATAATATTTATATATATACTCTTTACATTTTTTTTATATAATTCAAGTAAATGCCTTGACAGCCTTATATACACAATTATTTATAGGCACATGAATTTTTTATAGTCATGCGCATGCACATATTTATTAGGCAAGAGATCTATGTTGCCGATCGTTTATCGGCCTGTAGACATATAAAACTCAAATTTAGGTTTTTTTTCTTATTATTTTTTACTTCCTTTCTCTTTTAACGTTATTTAACACCACTTTAAGACTGATTATCGTCGTCATTTGACTTTTTTAACCTCTATATTTACAGGAAATTCAGGTTATGCACACATATATAAATTTTTATCTTCCGGCTTTTATTTAATGGCTCTCACTTTTCTGCGGAAAATATATACGATCATATGCAGGAATGTTGTCCGTGTTTTACAAGTTATGTTTCAATTTTTTTTTTAATTAATAAAACGCTGCTTTATCGACTGAGATACGTCTTTTACGTGTTAACAATTATTTTATTAATATATCGCGTCCTTCAAATTGAAAAATTAATTTAAAATGAGAAATTTTGTTGACTAATGTTTAACCAATGAATTTAAGGATGTTTGAGAAAGAATTTTTTTTTTATTAATTTTTGAAGCGATATTACTCTCCTTTGGAGATTTTACGATTTTCTCGATTTTTTTTTCAGTTTTTTAACAATAACTTGGTAACTAAGCGAGATAATGAAAAATGTTATAAGACTTAAATGATTGGGGGTTAAATTTTCTACAAAAAATGTTAAATAAATTTTTCGATATTTTCCATTATTTTCTAGATATTTTAATAAATAAACATTTCAAAAAAACAGTTATATCTCAAAAACTAAAGGAGATATGAAAAAAATTACTTGACATTTTTTGTAGAAAATTAAACCTTTAAAAAATTAATTCTAATAACATTTTTTTGGTATCTTGTATATTTACCAAGTTATCGTAGAAAATACCAAAGAATTGAGGAAAACTGTGAGACATAAAAAGGAGTATACCCTCGTTAAATTTCACAAAAATTAAAAAAAAATTTTTACTTCAATTAAGATGTCTCAAAACTTATTTCAAGTATATTTGAGATATTTTTTTGATAATTTCATCACTATTTTTAATAAATTTCTCAATAAATTATGCAATAAAAACAATTAATAGATCATTTTCACTTTAGTTTCACGATATATCGATATATTCCGTTTAATTTTCGGTTTTGAAAAACTTAAACAAAATTTTTATTGACCAACACAAAATTAGACACCAATATTTATCAAAAAAAATCGTATATTTTCAGTCGATTTTATTAATTTTTTTTTTTCGTCATACTCTAAGTTTACGTAGATAAAATTTTGATTTGATGTAAGAAGAAATTTATCGCCGAAGAAAATTCGATATTACGTGTTATTATCAGTGATTGTTCTGATTTACACCTACACAGAGTGGTCTAAAATTTTATTTAAATATATTGAGCATTAATTTCGGATTAAAAATTGTGATTTTTCAAGGCAGAGAGAGAGAGAGAGAGTGAAAAAGCGCTGTTGTCACTGAAATGCGGAAGAAAAAATGTCTGGAATAAAAAAATTTTATAATTGACAAAAGGGATTTTTTTTTCATTCTGTCGCTCGCAACAGTGGCAAGGTATTTTTTTTTTTTTGGCACGAGATGTTTGCAGAAAAAGCCCTATTTCAATAAATAATTTTTTTTCATTATAAATACATCAATAAGCGATGCAAGAAAAAATAAATATCACATATTAGCGACCATAAAGCATCGAATCAAATATCCAACTGATAATAATATTAATAATAATAAAAGTAATAATAATATTTATTTTTTCTTGATTTTTTGTTTTAGCTAGGCATAAGATTGATCAAAAGATATAGCAATTTTAGTATCTTTTGCAACCCAATTTCTCAATTTTCCTTGTAATTCTTCGAGACTTTTTGACTTTGCCTTATTTATTCTCTTGTATTTTACGTCTTTGGGCTTTGTCACAGATCTGTGATTGCTCATAACCCTGTTATATGTCACCTGAAATGAGAAAAAAAATTTTTTTTTTTAGTCAAAATCACTAATATCTTGCAAATGAAGAGACTTAGGAACATATTACATAGAACCTTTTTTGTAGCTTTCAAAATTTGTCAAAAAAAACATTAAGTATAAAAATTCGGTATTTCTAACGATAATTAAGTTATTTATAATAACAAATCTAGAGAAATTGGAAAAAAATTTTTCTACATCAAATTCCTCAAAAAGGACGATACTTGGTAAATTTTACTCCTAAATCTTTTTTGTAGTTCTTAAAATTTTCTACAAAAAAGGTTCTGAGTAAATATTTAAAAAATTTTACGATTCTCAAGATATTCTCAAAAAACAAAATTAAATTTCAAGAAAAACCGGAAAAAATTGTTAAAAATTAACTTACTTGAGCCTGTTGACCGAAATTTTCATCTCTCGGTCGTTCGTGAAGGGGCGAGTCATCTTGGGCAAGTCGTTCAAAGCTTCCATATATATCCTGAAGCCTGCCCTTACCAGAATTTTTACCCCGCCTGTCATCGCTCTCGGAATTTTCCGTCGACTCCGAGGGCTCTTGGTTATTCTCGCTGTCGACATCCTCCTCGACCGAGTAGACAGTCTCGAGCATTTCCGGTCTCCTGAGATACCCATTGCTGCGTCGCATGGACGAATATTTGCTGGAGGGTTCGACGGCGTCAGAGACCGAGCGAATAACGGTGATGTCGGTGATGTTGGAGCGAAACCTGCGCACGAAACGAGCAAATAAAACGCCTGAATCTTATCTAATGACTGGCTTATCTTACCGCGGTGGTGTATTATCATCGGCCGTTTCTTCCAGTACAACTGCACTGTCACTGTCGCCCAAGCTGTCGAGTCTGTCGAGCGCATCGCAGGGGGGTGAGTCCCTCGTGGCCGCGTTCTTCTCCGCCAATCGACTCTGCATGTGTCTTATCACCCTCTGCTGTTGCAAGATAATGGCTTCCCTCTGTGCCAGACTTGACTCGATCTCTTTTTGCTTGCGGCAAAGTCGCGACTCGAAGAGCAACAGCTGCGACGACAAAATTCGCAACTGCTCGGCCTTCTCCCTCGTCAGTCGTGCCACCAGGTCCTCCTATAAATACAGATGCACATGAAAATTAATTATTCAACACTGTAAAACCGACATAACATCATACTTCAATTACATTTAATCTAATGGCAGAAAATTTATTAAATTTCGGATGAAAAGATGGAACGATTTTTTTAAAAATCAAGTTGAATGAGTATTTCTTCAAGTTATCCGAGCTAAATCACTTCGCTCGATTGAAAGGATGCTTCCAGCGTGTTCAGCAGGTCAAAATACATCGAATCACGTATTGCAGATCAAGATTGATTCATATCTCCAGGTGTCCGGTGCGTTAGAACGTCAAAAATCGACTGAAAATAGGTATTTCTTTAAATTACTGAATCACTTCGCTCTATTACAATAAAAAAAATCATAATGACGTATAAAAATTTCTGATTGAAACTTGGAAAAGAGAGTGTGTGTTTTTCCGGGATGATTACACTTTCCATGTGCATTAACGAGGTCTATTCACCTGGGAACTTCTCACGATCAATAGAGATCCCTCGAAGTTTAACAATGGAGACTGTTAGGTGGTCGTTTGGATTCACATCGAGGAAAAGCGAAGGGATATCGGAATAATGAAAGCTATGTGTAGGATAGAGTAGAAGACGAAGAGGCACGACGATATAACGAGAGCGAATGACGTACATCTCGCGAGAATGCGTAAAATTTGCATTTGCGTACAAAAACAACACGGTCCCCTAGTATAGTGCAGATCAAATGGCCTGACATTGTCCATCGAGGCTGGGGCTCGATGATACTATAACAATTTTCTGCACTGCAGGTGTCTCCTAGTGATAGGGCACCTCAATATTAATGTTTTTGTATACACGAAATCGCGCCTCTGCACGATAACCCGCAGTAAAATTGTTATTCACGTCGTATAAACTCATGCAATGGGGTTGAATTAGTTATGATCCTAAATTTGATGCTTCCCGTCAGAAATATCGATTGAGTTGATGATAAAAAAAAATTGTTTCCGCCCCTAACGACAGATTTAATGCTGAATAAAAAATAGGGAATTGTCAAAATTAGATAGATGAAAAATTACTTTTTTATTTTAGAAATAACTTGAAAAATAATTTATCTACGAAATTTTTATCCTGATTCTTTTTTGTAGGGAATTTCAAGAGCTACAAAAAAGATTTTTTCTAAAAGTTTTCTTACTCTCGTCCTTTTAAAGATATTTCCAATAAACAAACCTATTGCATGAGAAGTGATATTGAAAAAGTGAAAAATTGATTTTTTTTTTTTTTTATTGTACAAATAACTCTTTAACTAGGGGATTTATGGAAATTTTATCTGAATACTTTTTTGTAGAGAATTTAAAGAGCTTTAAAAAAGTTCCTTAGTAAAAATTTGATAATTGTAAAATTGGAGGATTAAATGAGCAATCAATTTTTTTTTTTTTTTTCGTTTCTTTAAAGAGTTTCGACTATGAGAGAAGTTTGAGTGGGATTTTTGTGATTTTTGGGAGATTTATTAAATAGTTCTGGTCACCTGGAGCTTGAGGGTTCTTCTCCAAGCCAGCATTTGATGCGATTGAGCCCTCTGACGAGCCCTCAATGCCACAATCTCAGCTTTTGCTTCCTCCAATGAAATAACTTCCACATCAACTGGCGAGTCTTTGGCCGGATCACTGGCCTCTGACAAAATCGTCAAAGGCATCGGACTGCTATCCATCGAAGCCTCATCGAAACTGAAATCAAGAGGAAACAATAATTAACAACAAAACACCCTCAAACATTCCACCATAAAAATCTATATTTTCACACGAGCAAAAAAAAAAAACCTCCATTCCTCATTTTCTTTCTCAAATATCTCAAAAACTACTAATTCTAAAAAAAAAATTTATAGAACCTTTTTTGTAGAGATTTTTATAACCTAAAAAATCAGCTATATAAAATATTTTTCCTACTATTATTATTCGAATAATACTTGATTTAGCAAAATTTGATTTTTTTTAGAATCCTTTTCTAAGCATAAAAAAAATTATTAAAAATGTATATATGTAAAAAAATATTCAGCAAATATAAAGATTACATACTAATATACATATACATGAATTATACATTCATAAACATTATTTATAATGGAAGAAAAAAAATAAATAATGCATGATCTATGCATAGGTAATATTTTTCGTGATTTTATTAAAATATTTATTTGTTGTGTGCTCGTTATTCGCGTTTTATTAGGCAGATTCAGTGGTTTATCGAGCGTCTGTAAGTACAGGTCATATTGCAGCCGCGAGAGAGATTGATACTAGAATAAATTTGTGACACGATTCGTATCTAAGCTGGTTATCTTTTCTTAGTGTATATAACTACCCGCGTTGCTGCCCAAGGAAATCGAGTATGACTCGACAAGGATTCTCAGCAACTTCGTAACTTGTTAAAGCAACTATCTGTCTCCTGTGTATGCTGTGGGAACGTGCCATCAGGCGGAGGAGTATCGAATAACGCGTGATATCCCAGCAATTCTCGTGAAATAAACAATGCAAATACTATATACTCTTTCTTACATTTTTTAAATCAATATTCAACTACTAGTCATGATGTGAAACCGACAATTTTCTAAGAAATAAAATTTTTTTCAACATTATTTCCATAAAAAAAATGATTTTCAACATTTTCATGAGAAAAAAATTGATTTTCATGAATAGTATAAATTAAAAACGATGTTTTAAATAATTAAATTAATGATTAATTATAAAAAAAAAATTTTCATGTGTAAAAAAATTTTTTTTATGCAATATAATGCACACAAAGGATTTAAGTGATTGAAGGAATACAATTTTTTATCTGATGATCGTTGATCCGTATTGTAGCCACTGGGAATTGCGAGCAATTATCGGAAAAACACAGCACAGTGATAAAACCATTTTTAAAAACACACTTTTCCACGACACAATATTGTCAGAATATTTTTTTTAAATATCATATGAAATGTGGCCTAACACCTGGAGATCAATAAATCGACGTATGCCAGTAGTAGTGGAATGGGTAAATTATCTCTCACCTGCAAAACACCCACCCTAAAGTTTTTTGAAGGCCCAACGGCCGGAATTACGCTCAGCTGGTAAGCGCACGAAGCGCACACACACACGTGGCTTATTGCCTCTTGTGCTCCGCGCGCAATCCAACATCCGGCCGAATATAATTCGCATCGCCATGCTGCACCCATTAAGGATCGTTAAACTGCGGACTATAATGAAGCTCTCAAAAAACAAGACACTTGTCCTTATTAATTATTTCATGTAATTCACATAAGCCGGAATTTTAATGGTGTTCACCTTATTTATATAAAGAGTCAAAGAAAAAAAAAAAGTGTTTCAAATTGAAATAACTTGAGAAATAAGAGCTATAGAAAATTTTTACTCTAAATCTTTTTTGTAGGGGATTTTAAGAGCTATAAAAAAGGTCCTCAGATAATATTTTCTAATCCTCGTCGTTTTTGAGATAATTGCAATAATAGAGTACTTTGTAAAATCATCGAATTAAAAAAAATTGAAACAGCTAACATTTTGTTTTGAATATAACTAAAAAAATATTGTATCTACGCATTTTTAGTCCTGAATCTTTTTTGTAAGGAATTTCAAGAGCTATAAAAAAGGTCCTTAGAAAAAGTTTTCTAATCCTCGTCGTTTTTGAGATATTTGCCATAATAAAACACTCGAAATAATAATCCAAATAAAAAACTAAAAAAATCAAAATTTTTATTTTTACAAATAACTGTCAAAATAAAGGATTTACAAGATTTTTCATCTGAACCATTTTTAAAGAGGATTTCAAGAGCTATAAAATCCACCCTGTAAAATATTTTTAAGCCTAATAACTATCGAGATATTTCCGATAAAAAAAAATTTTTGTCGATAAAATCGGAGAAAAATGGACTTTTTAATGCTTTAAATATTAGACAGAAGGTTGGGGGGTGGTTATAATCGGCTTGGGAAGTTGTCAAAGTGCTGACCAGTTGATAAATTAAATGTTACAGGCGTATTTGAGTCTGTTTCAGGGGTTTAATCGTGACATAATTGAAAATAAATGAGATTAAAAGAGGATTTGCACCAACAAAAGGCGTTGTTCGATGTATTTTGCATCAATTGGGACGCGAGAGGATGTTGAATAGGTTCAGAGAGGCGAAATGATGGCATTTAATGCATTATAGCAAGCAACCACATATTCAAAGCTCTCATTTAGGCCATAGGGGTTGCTAGAATCTGTTTTATGCAGGTGTTTGACGGCTAGAGGGCACTTGGGTTGCGAGTCGATGCAGGAGAGTCTCATAAAAATTTAATTGTACACAGGCGAAGTGAGTAATTAACACTTGGCGGTCACCCGCGAGTGCAGTAATTTCTCTGCCGGTTTTATCCTCCATTTTGTCGCACAAGTGTCGCTTTGTTATTTTTATTAATTTTTTTTTTATATCCTAGAGTGAATACAGAGCTTGAAAATTATTTCTCAACTGCCATGTGAAGTTAATTTTGCCGTGGGGATTCATTTGTCAGGCGAAAAAAATTTTTTTACATACAAACAAAAAAATTCATTCTATTGTGTCTTGATTAATATTTAACAAAAAAAATTTCTATCCGTCATTTTGCAGATATTTTTTTTAAGCTACAAAAAAGATCCTAAATAAAATTTTTTTAAGCCTCATTATTTTCAAGATATTTCTCATTATAAAATATTCAATTACGACTTTCATCATAAAACTAAAAAAAAAAAAAATTTTTTCATTTTCAAATATCTCGATAACTATAAGTCTTATAAAATTTTTACACGAAACTATTTTTGTTAAGAATTTCAAGAGCTACAAAAAAGGTAGTAATCAAAATTTTTGTAACTTCCACCCTTTTCGAGTTATTTTAAAAAAGAAAAAAAATCGCATTATCATGAAAAACTGAAGGATGAAAAAAATTTTATTTTTTTATATTTCAAATAACTAGGAAAATATTAGATTTATAGAGTTTTTACATTGAACCTTTTTTGTAGAGAATTTCAAGGGTTATAAAAAAGGTTTTCATCAAAATATCTCCAACTCTTACCCTTATCAAGATATCATCCCTGCAAGCGCACTCAACACTTTAAATTCTTTTGCAAACTACTCTAAAAACAAAACCCCCTATTAGCACGAAAAAAAAGCATCCATCACCCTTTGAGAAACTTTTTCCCACCCTTTTACTCCTCAACTCTTGAAGAAAAAATCGTTTAATCTTCCAATCATCAACATCAATAGCAAATAATTCTCCAACGTCCAGTTAAACAAATGAAGCTTACATAATCCCCAATTATATAATTTCCCTAAAGACTCAAACTCACCCCCTATTAATTACTCAACTTTAAAATCAATTAAACTCGCATGATAAATACATTAATAACCTTACAATTAATGAAGCGATTGAAATCATTTAATTGAGCATTGTAAATAAATGCAATTATGAAGATTTCACGGTGGAAAGAACTTGGAGTTTAACTACAAGGCATCCATTATACAGAAAATAATTATCGTTTACCCTGGAAGCATGGATCAACAGGGTGACAGTGCAAAGGACCGTTTTGTCAGTGAAACTAATACAATCGTCGAAAATTATCCGATAAATAAATTGAATCAACGTCCTTCGTATCTCTGTGTCTATTTGAACAGTCAAACAATTAAACAATCCCTTGAAATGTAATTTTCATTCTCAATCTCAGTTTAAAATTATTTTTAACTTATTTTCTTGGGGAAAAAAAATTTTTTTTCTTGCAAATTTCAAGAAAAATCAAGTTTTTAATAATAAAAAATTTTTTTTTTTCTATTAAAAATCAATTAAAAATTGATTTTATCGGTAAATTCATGAAAAAATTTAAATTTGTTTGTTAAAAATTGTTTTATAGCATAAAAAAATCATTAAAAATAATTTTTTTTACTTGAAAAATTATTGTTTATTTATAAATTTATTTGTTTATATAAAAAATCGGATGTTTCAGTAAGATTTGTATACCTTTGGGGTGTTTCCAAGTGACCCGGAACAGTCGAATCCAATTTCACAAGAAATTCTTCGAAGACCCGGTCGATAAAACAGAATTCTTCTTGGTTTTTTCGATGCCATAAAGTGTTCGAGTATTGTCACTCGGATTTATTTGACTCCGTGGCAATTGTGCAATGGAAAAAAAATATAAAAAGCGAGAGAAACAAATTTCTATCGAATTTTTTTCGTTTTGTTGAAAAATAAAATTGTTAGATGAAAGTGAAAGAGAGTTAGTTGATTGATGGATTGTTGTGCCTGGATATATATTTTTTTTTCTACAGCAACCATCAGATTCATACAGAGATAGATAAAGTTTTATTTGATACTGATAATGTGTTATTTTTAATGAAAAATTGTTAACTTTAGAGTTATAATAGATAGATGAATTGAAAAACCATTTGGATCCTGGATTTATGAGGTGAAATTCGGTCCGTGCCCAACCAAGTGTCCATTTTACGGCCGTAATTCACTAGTACCAGTGTCAAACTAAAAATATCGAGTGATATTATCATCATTCGTGTGATTAATCGTGCGATTAGTAGAGTATAAAGTGTAAAGTGTGTTGTTAGTCACAAATTTTACTGGAAAAAACATATTTTTTAACTAAAAAAAAAAATTTTTTTTTTTTTCAACATTTAAACAATAAATACTACTATTGAATTTATTGTTTACTGACTTAAAAAAATTATTATAGCCTTTTTTTTGTTTGAAAACTTTTTTAATTAAAAAAAAAATGATGTTTTTGATGGAAAAAATGTTTTTTATTAAAAAATTTATTGATTAAAAAAATTAGATGAAATTTTGTGTTTTTAATTTTTGATTTAGTGATTTTATACAGCTACTGACGAAGTCAATGTTAATTTATGAGTGACATTTGTCGGTTGAACAGGCTGTTGACGAAAAGTAATTGACTTCAGCTCAGTGCCAAGCGGTGCATGTATACGGCTGATATATTGTCCTTGTTTACTCATTATACGAATTGTTATCGTGCTCTGTTAAAACACGAAAAAAAAAAACAAAAGAAATTTAATTGCATTAACTGTGTAAATTTAAGCAATTATTCTAATGAAACGGAATTTAAATGAAATATTCCAATAATAACAATTTAAATTTCATTTTTTTTTTTCAATTCCAAAAATTACAGTTATGTAAAATAAAAATAAGGATTTTACCTTAAAAAAATAAAAATTTTTGAGTTTATTGCAAGAAAATAGAATGAAAAACAATTGTATATAAAGTGAAAACTTTTTTTTTTTTTTCACAAATATTCCCAACGGGAAAAATTTTCCGACATTTCCCACAGGAAATATACGAAATTAATTGGAAAACAACGAGAATCAAACAAAAATACTATTTCCCCAAAAAAAAATCAGGTAAAACTAAAAAAAACGACTTTTTTTAATTTTTAAAATAAAAAAAAAATCCAAAAACCCTGGAAAATTTCATTAAAAAAAGGATTTCACAACTAAAAATTTTTCTCGAGTAAGAAAAATTACAAAAATTAGTCGAAAAATTCAGAAAAAAAGATTTTTTCAATTCACATAAATCATCTCAAATTTTTCTTTAAAAAAAAAATCGAAAAAAAAAAAAAACATTTTCTCAAAAATAAATTTTTTTTCTAAAAATTTCAAAATATTTTAGAGATTAAATAAAAAAATTTTTTTTTTTTCAATAAAATTAAACAAAAATAACTAATAATCATAATAATTAAAAAAAACAAGTTTTTCAATTGAAGAACGTGCAATTAAATGCGATGAAAAAAAAAATCTTCAACATGAACACATATAGCATCAGCATGCACTCATTAAAAAGCTCATTAAAAGTGTTCTTTTATTTTTTTTTCTCCCTATAGTTTTTTTTTTTTTTCCAACTGCAACGACATCACAGCGTTGTACACATCTTTATCGCGTTACCAAGGGTAATTTAACGTATTTGCAATTGGCGAGAGGACGCGAGAGCTCGTGGCAGCGTGCAAAATGTAACTGGTGCGCGCACAGTCGTTGAGTTCGACGCGGACGAGTCAGATGGATATCGCAGGTGAGTGATATATGTGTGTGTATGAATACGTGCAGGGAGAGAATTGCTAATTTAGAATTATACCGAGAGGGAGTAAGATATATAGTCACCTGAGGAGAGGGTTGCGTGCAGTGGGAGGGACAGGTGCGACTTGCTGCAGATGTTTGGCTCTAATAAATTACCCCGCAATCATAGACGTAATTACGGTCCCCTTTTGCACAATGATAAGAATCATAAATTCGCATTTTTGCCCCGTAATGAGAAACAAATATGTTTTTTCCTCCCCCCATTTATAAAAAATTTATATCTCAAACTATTTTACAATTATTTAAACAACACTATTATTCAAAAAGTAGATTAAAAAGATGGAAAATACAGTGAAAAAATTTTATTTTCTAAAATTTTCCTTGAAAATTTCGCAATTTTTGTTATTTTTATTGATAACTCGATAACTAAGTGAAATAATGAAAAAAATTATTCAAGATAAAAGATAAGAAATTTAATTTTCTACAAAATAAGTAGAATAAATTTTTTTGCTTTGTTTTCGAGATATTTTGAAAAATAATAATATCTTAACAACTAAGGGAGATACTAAAAAAATTCATTGTATGTTTTTTGTAGGAAATTTAATGCCCTATCATTTTACTCTGATAAAATTTTTCGTTATTTTGCTTTCTTATCGAGTTATTACAAAAAAACTAAAAAAAAAAAATACGAAAACTGTAGGATATACGTACGTAGAAAAATTCTTAATACTTTAACATGAATAAAACATAACTTATAATTGATTAGAATCATTGCTGTAACTTTTTTTGACTTTGCAATTGAAAAAAAAAATTTCCATTAATTTTCCGACACTAAAAAAATTCCAAAAAAAATCTATGAAATCGATATAGAAATATCTGTGAGCAATATATTCACTTAAAAAAAAAAAAAATTATTTTATCATTTAATCCTTTAATTTTCCCAAAAAATCATTATCAACCCCAGACTTCATAAAAAAACCGATGAAATTTTCTAAAAATTGACGAAAAAAAACAAATGTTCAACACTCCACAAACTTAACTAAAATTCTCTTCAATAAATTCTTCACCTGTAAAAAAAAAAATTTTCCAACCCTTAAAAAACACCACGAAAAATCGATAATTTCTCCCAAGTTGTTGGGAGAATAGAAAACACCGTGAAAAGCGCGGGAAAGCCACAAAACAAAGTGAAAAAACATTGAAATAACAAAAAAAAAATCGTAAAAAATCGAGAAAAAAGTTAAAAATTCAACGGAATTGTGGGGAAAACAGGGTGAAAAGCGTGTGTATTATCGTAGCAGATATAACAACTGAAAGACTTTTCGTCCTGTTCCGTCTAGGACGACGCGCGAAATGCAACTGACGAGGGCCAATCCGCGTGCAAACCCGGCAGACTCTCAACGTCGACGCAAGTTCGTGGCATGTACATTTCATTGAGCGCCTCTGCACACATTGCACTGGCGCTTGAGAATCACACAAACCTGTGACAGACAAATATACACACATATGTGCGGATACCTCGTGGGATGTCATATAATTCGCGGAGGCTACGTGAAAATACCAGAGAAAAATAGAAAAGTAAATAATGAAAATCTATCGCGTAGACAGAAATCCAACGTGTGATATAGTTATATCTCCACGACAAACAAACCTGTACATAACGGTATATCCAACCAAATGTTACTACAACAATATTTCAAAGAAAAAAAAAACCAAAAAAAAAATTTTTAAGAAGAACATACAACACAAATCCTCAAATTTTTCCCAATTTTTTTTTTTTTAATAACTCCGAAACTACATTAGATAACAAAATGAATGAATAATATTATTAAAGGTATTTAAATTATCTACAAAAAATGTTTAAACAAATTTGTTTTATCTATTTTAATTTTTAAGATATTGTTAATTTTTTAAAATTTTTATTTTTTCAAAATATCTCAAAAACTAAATAAAATATAAAAAATATTTATAATATGTTTTTTGTAGGTAATTTTATTTCTAAAATTTTTAATTTTCATATATTACATTATTACAACTAGTTTTTGAGATATTGTAAAAAAACTAAAATAAAATCTTAAAAAATGCAAGAAAAATTTTTGTTTCTATGATTTTCTCATTTTTTTTTTTTTTTAACATACAAGGGATTTAACATGACAGAGTAAATATTGTGATACTATATACGTAGAGAAGAAAAGCATGAGATTTCTAGGGTAATCCCCAGATTGATAAAATCCGGATTCAATAGGAGAGATGCAAAAAAGAAGTAGAAAATGTAGAATATCTGCATTGTAATAAACATTGATAATAGAGAGGTAAAAGGAAAAAAAACTGTAGATAATAGTACATGATATGAGACACGTCTTGGGCTGATTGGAGCAGCCAATATAACCTGATGGAGAGATCAAGGATGCAACAAAACTCGAAGTAAGTGCACGAGATTCGGCAATGAGTAGAGACGCGAGACGAGATTCTGAGAAATAATGGCTAGGAGGATTTTTTTTAAAGCTGGAAAATTGCGACGAGCAGCATCAAGAATTCGAGGGACACGTTGTCGATTGTGAAGCTAAAAGCGGAGTTTGTTCTATTTTTTTTTTTTTTTAGAAGCGTGCTAAGAATATTTTTCCTTTTTTTTTTTTTTATCAAACACCATATAAATTTTATTATAAAAAATCTTAAAAAACTTTTTTAAAAATTCCTAATTTTTTTAACATATAAAAAAACTAATAATTTTTCAATAATTTACATAAATATTCATCATTTCAATCGAAAATTTTTTTCTAATATCTACTATTTTCGAAATATCTTGATAACAAATCAATTAATCGAATTTTTGTATGAAACCTTTTTTATAGAGAATTTTAAGAGCTACAAAAAAGGTTCTTAACAAATATTCAACAGTATTAATTATTTCCAAGATATTATTAATTTTAAAAAATTCATCAAAACTGTAATTAAGAAAAATTCATTTTTCTATCTCAAATATCTTCATTAATACTAAAGTTACATAAAAATTACATAGAACCTTTTTTATAAACAATTTTAAGATCTAAAAAAAACTTAAGATGTAAAATTATTTTAAATCCAATATTTTGCGAGATATATTAAAAAATGTATAATTCAATAATCGTAAATTCGAATATTTTATTTAATTAACACATTAATCCCTATAAACAAATGAAATGAAAAACAAAACATCAAAATCTACCCTTAATAATCACATAACCATCGTTATGAAGGTGAAACAAAAAGCCTTTGTGTATATACATATGAAAAGCATGCATATTGTGCAATAATTTTCCACACGAATTTTCCAATAATATTGTAAACAATAAGTGAAGGTTTTATTGTTTTGCGCGCAATGGGGAAATAATTCGAGGTGTGTGAGAGTTGAATATTCAGAAATTCTGGAATTTATAGACAGTGTGCAGCAGCAGAGGAATTTCATGGCATTCAAACCCATATGACAGTGTGTGAACACACGCGAAGCTTATGAAAATTAATTTATCACATGCCTATCCACCTATATAATACCATAAATATTAAAAAAAAAATTATCTAATCCTAAAAATTAATTTTAAACTCTCAAAAATCGAATTTTTCATATTTAAAAATTTTTTTCACTCAATTAATTAATTTCAAAGCTTTTGATGTCCTATTTTCATCCCTTTTATAAGGTTAAATTTTTATTATCCTCTTAATACTCTTGGCAAATGGATGCAACAAGAAATAGCGAATAAATTTAATTACATTTTCCAATGTAATATCATCAAAGTGAAGGCAGACAAAACATCAAAGTTGGCAAACTTCCGAAAACAATGCAGCTTTAAATGTGTGCAAGAGAGTCGTTAATTTTTATTTTATTATTTTTATATATTTGTTCAATGTCTACCGTATGGATTTAATAAAGATTATATAATTGATAAGATATAACGTAAAAGCTAGAAATTAAATTGAAATTTCGATTAAAAAGTAGAAAATATTCATAAATTCCTTTTGTTGTTTTTTTCACTGATAAAAATGTGCAGCACGTACAATCTTACAGTTCAAAGTTGTTGGAAAATATTTAAAGTATGCTCTTGCATATTTTTACCTAATTACTAACAGTAAAAAATTCTTTTTCAAGCAATTACGATTTTTTTTTATCGAAAATCTCAATTTGAAAAATTTCAACTTTTGTTTTTTAACATTATTTCATACTCGCGTTGATAATTCAAAAACAATAATAAATCCCTCTTATAACCCCTTAAATTCCCTACAAAAACACCCCTTAGTTTTTTTTCATAGCTCGAAAAAATTTTGAGATATCATAGAAAAATGAAAAATCAATTTTTTCAAAATATCTCAAAAATTAATGAAAATTAAAAAAAAATCATAGAATCATTATTTGTAGAGAATTTAATTCCCTACAAAAGTAGATTTCGAAAAAATTTAAATTTTGAAAAAATAGCCGGAAAAAACATTATTATTGCAATGAAATTTGAAAAAATCGCGGTTTAAGAAGATAAATTGGAAAAAAAGTGTTTAAAACTAACAATAATGTCGAAGTTAAAGTACAATATGTAAACATGACATGGTAGATTAGTCGCACAAGCAATTTCGTGCAATAGTGTAGTAACGAAGGGAGCGGGTTGGGCACATGTGACGAGAGGTCGCTCGAATGGTCAAGGGATATCAAGCTACAATTTACCGCATTCTACGCGGTAGCCTCGCAAATGTCCTCTATAACCTCTGCCCGTATATATAAGCTATCGCAGCTGCAGGGCTGAAAATGCTTGAACTACAGCCCCCAGAGTCATCGCCATGGTTTATTGGTTCGAGGAAGTAAAGGGAGAGAGAAATTCTGACGTTGGTATACACGCGAAATTATCGTTGATTGAACTAATTTATTTTTCGTATAAACTCTGAAACTTTAGCCTATCAGGGGGATATTATTTCGCAATTTATCACAAACTCACTAATCCAACTAATATTGTTGCTAAAAATAGCAAAAATGTGAGAAATTTTTGATTGAAAAAAATTTTTTTTTTTCAATAAAAAATGCTTTAACGATATATTGGGGATTTATTGAATACATTGGGGGTGGTTTTAGGGGTGAAAGTTCGTTGAAAGTACATTAAAAACGGCTTTCAATGGAAATTTCGATTTTTTTTTATTGAAAGAAAAAATTTTTTGTAAAAAAAAAATGTTTTTTTTTCAATAAAAAGTGATGTGAGGGTACTTTGAGGGATTTATTGAATATATTGAAGGGTGCTTTTAGGGGTGGAAATTCGTTGAAAGTGGATTAGAGACATAGTTTTAATTGAATTCTCGATTTTGTCGGATAAAATGTTGATAAATGAATTTACTGGGGATTTTTAAGGGTAGATTAATTTTTTTTTTTTTTCAGGGCAAATATGCATGTATAGAGTAAAATATAAAATTTCAATGCCATCCAAAAGTTTTTGGGGATGATTGAAGAGAGAATTTAAAAGTATTGACATACGTAAATTTATTTTACGCTGAAAAATTGAAATAAAAAATTATTGAACGCAAAAAATTGTCGAATTTTCTATGGAAAAAATCAATTAAATAATTAAATAGTCCTAGAACTACAAAAAAAACGTGAAATCAGAGGACAGAAATAAAAATTTAATTAAAATTTTTACATTATTCCAATACATCACCGTCTATTTTCTCAAAAATCTCGAAAACTATTAGACCTACAAAAATTTTACATCTCATCTTTTTTGTAGCTTTTGAAATTATCAATAAAAAAGGTCCTTGGAAAAAAGAAGCTACGAGCACCCATTAAGGCTTATTTAATTAATAATAAAAAAAAAATTTTCATGATGTAAGATTTTGAATAGATAAAATTTGTTTATTGTTGCAGGTGTTATGTATGAATGCCGTAAGCAGTGTCGAACAGAAAAGAAAATATATGTAACCTTGACAGTGACGAGAAAGCACGGCTGTCAGAATTGCATACACGCAAACGTCAACAGCCGAGTAGAAAAAAAAAATAAATAAACAATGAGAGGACAGCGTGGCGCAATTATATTGCGAGTAAAACAACGTGGCTCGGTAAAATCGGCAGCGAAGCGTTGACAGGAAGTGGGGCATCGGGCGCATCAACGTTTCCGGGCGGTGGGCCGCGTCCAACTTCCGGTACGTTACACGCCCAACGTTGTAGAGCGGAAAGCCAGCTCCTGGATCGCCATTAATTTACACATTCTTTTTTCGAATTATTTATTACATTGACAACATCCAAAAATATCGCACTTCACTAACATACCAAGTGAGTATCATTTTTTCAAAAAGATTCCACCAACCCCCTCGGAGATTTCGTGATTTTCGTCATTTTTTTTTGTTTTTTATCGATAACTCGGTAAATAAACAAAATAATGAAAAATATTCTAGAAGCAAAATGATTAGAAACCTTATTATCAACAAAAAATGTAGAATAAAGTTTTTCGATTTTTTGCCTCATTTTTGAGATATTTTAAAAAAACAAAATTTCCAAAAAAAGAAGATATCTTGAAAACTGAGAGAGATACAAAAAAATTTATTTAACATTTTTTGTAGTAAATTGAACCCCCAAAAATATAACTCTAATAACATTTTTTGATATTTTGTTTATTTACCGAGTTATCGTTAAAAAACTTAAAAAATCACTAAAACTGCGAGAAATCCAAAGGGGATCCCTATGTCAAATTTTTCAAAAAAATACAAAAAAAATTTCTCTTCACCAAATGTCTCAAAATTGGGTTAAAAGTACGTATTAAATATTTTTTGGAGATATAATTATTTTGAATGATTTTCCGTCGATAAAATGTGAAAAAAAAAATTTTTTTTTCCAATCTCCGAGCGTTAGTGATGCGATTTATGTGTTTAAATGTGTGGAAAATTTTTTTATTAAAGCAATTTTCTACCGTAAACTCACGGATATGACGTTACACACGGGCATTGCGGTTTAAATTCAAGTCTGGCACACATTTCTCGTCATCTATCCCAGCAGAAGCAATATTTGCAACTGTTCCGAGTATTCCAGACGGAACGTTCGTATTGAATATTGACGTATACAGCCTTTGTCGACTACTGCACAATCCTCAAAGGAAGTTTCTAATTCACTTGCTTCAATCGCTCTTTCGGATTTCTCGTCTTTTATCGAATGTAATTCGTTGACGACAGCAAATACGTGATTTCTAAGGAGATTACTTAGTTTTTTTTTTTTTCTTAATTCCAAGATATTTCAAAAATGGTGATAGTTACGAAATTTTTGCTAAGAACACTTTCGATAGAGTATTAAATTTTCTACAAATAACATCCTAATAAAAAATTCCTCAACTCTATTCCTTTTCGAGATATTCAAGATTTAAAAAGTTCCATTTTTCCTATCGATTATTTTCGACGTTTTATTAACACGACTGTCTTTAAACTCAAATATATTGTTAACCATTTGAATTACGAAATTTTTATAGATAATCTTTTTTGTAGTTTTTTAAATTCTCTACAAAAATGTTAATTGATAAAAATCCTGTAATATCAATATTTACCGAGATATCAACGAAATAAAAAAGCCAAGTTTTATCAGACGTGGCATTTAATGATAAAAAAAAATTATTTTCTCGATTAAAAAATACTTTTAAGGCTATTTTACTTATGAAATCATCCGTGATAAACTCAACAATAGGTTTAAACGAGGAAAAAAAAACTAAGAATCTCAAGAATATCCGTCATTTTTATATAATCACATCGTTACCTCATACTTTATTCAACGTTCGCTCAGAAAACAGCTATTGTGCCATTACAATAGCGAAGAACAATCGAATAAATCGTTGACTGCTCTAAAACGCTCACACGGTACTCACTCAATCGCAGAAAATCGAGGCAAGAGATACCGTTCAGTCAAATAAACCTAATGAATTTTAAATTGTAAATTTTCTTTTGTGATGGCACCAAAATTCCGTTTGTTGCGTTGTAAAAAATTGAAAAATCCATGTCACGCTATTTTTTCCGATTGAATAATCTTGTCGAACATACTTCCAACTATCCCACACAGCATTGGAAGCTGTAATTAATTAGAAAAAAAAATTCCAACGGTCTTTCAACTCTACCCCGGGTCTCTCTGATATTACATGCATCCCCGCTGCAGCTTGGGGAATTGTTTGTATGTACTCGCGTAGACGCAGGATTTATGAGTTGCCAGTCACGAAGACATGACTCTAACTCGTGGGCGACGTGCGCTTGTCATCTTCTTCGTATTCTTGTTCACGATGTGTGTCATATAACCATAATTATACACTTGTATATGCGTATTTCAACTAGCTCGTTCGAATCGAAAAAAAAATTTTTTTGTCATTGAAAATTACTTTTATATGCGATACACCAGCATTTCCATCACAATCACTAATTTTATTAAATAAAAATTCACTTTTTATTTACATTTTCAAAATTTAAAAATTTTTTTAGGTCCTCCATTTTTTCCCCTCTCAAATTACATTAAATTTTGTAACTTTCCGAAAAAAAAAAAAAAAAAATCCAAAAATGTCAAAAAATGTCAAAAAATTACGAAAATTTAATCCGCCATTTTGTGTTTGTTTTTTCATTTTTTTTACAATCGAAATATTTTTTTAACTTTATAAAAATTACCTAGTAAAAAAATTAATAATTCCCGAATTTTAGATAAAATAAAAATTTTGATTTTTTTTTTTTTTTTATCCTTTTTTTCAAGATAAAAATATTTATTGCTTAGTACAGCATATGCTATATATTGTTTGAAGGTGAAAATAGAAAAAAAAATTTTTTTTTTTAATGAAAAAATTCGAAATAAAACGAAAAAAATTTGCATTTAACAGATGACATCAATCTGTCATAGTATCAAACAAGAGTTAACGGTTTGAAGTCACAGTTAATGGACCTTCATCATGCCAATGGAGGCAGAATTAACTATATATACATAGTATTTACTACGTGAGTAATTCAGCGCGTTCGACCACGCTTGTTATCGCTAAATCCATCACTCGATCATTTCAACACGTCTAAAACCCCTTGAAATGACCACCCAAGAGTCCCCCGGTGTTTTAAACAAAAAAAAATCTCGATTTAAAAATTAATTTGCATAATTGAAAAAACAGTAATTCTATAATAGATGAATTGGAATTAATATTTTTTTAGATTATCAGTTATAATTGAATTTTTTTTTAAGCCTATAATTTTCTTAATTTGCAAGGTAAGAATTTTCTGAGAGGGCTTTTGTGTAACATCTGGTTGCTCATGCTAAGTACAGCCATATGCTGCAGTGGAACGCACGCGTGCTAATCATTTTTCTTTTTATTCAGTGGCACACTCGAGATACAAGACGAGATAGCAGAGCCGACGGCATCAGACGTGTGTATGCAGGAGCAAGGAGCTTTTACACACTTAACTGTACATGCGTATATATATAAATATATATATGCCCAGCGGGGCAAATCTAAAAAAGGGAAATCGAGTGCATGAGATTAGATCTGCCACGGTTTAACATATATGTATTATTTCTAAAAAAAAATTTATCTGATGTAGAATTTATTTGTTAATAAATTTTTATTGAACTTACTGAAGAATTTTATTTATATTTATATAGGTCGATAAAAAATTTGATTAATTGAAAAAACAAAAAAAGATTTTTAAACCACCATAAATAATTTATTTCAAAAACAAGGCTTCTCAGACTATATGATTTCATGTTTTTTTTTGGTTTTTTCTTGATATCTCAGTAAATAACTGAAATATCAAAAAATACTAAAGAAATAAACTTTTTGGTAATTCAATTTTCTACAAAAAATGTGAAATAAAATTTTCTGTATCTATCTATTAGTTCTCGAAATACTATTAAGTTTTTTGAAATTTGAATTTTTCAAAATATCTCGAAAATAAGGCGTAAAATCAAAAAAATTTACTCGACATTTTTTATGTAAAATAAAATTTTGAATCTTTTAACTTATATAACATTTTACGGTATTATAGTTATTTACAGAGTTATAAGCGAAAAACGAAAAAAAAAAATTTGATTATTAAAAAAATGTTCTTTTTCCATATCAAATATCTTAAAACTCATTTTTTAAACTGATTCACTGATTTCAAAAACAATATTTACTTTCATTCGTTTCGACAATAAAAAAAAAAAAAAACATTTTAATTTGTCTATACATCCATCAACGTTATATCAAAACAATTTCTCCAATAATTGACACTCTATATATAAAATAAATGAAATAACGAACGATATAATTTTTATTACTTGATTTCCACTGAATTTTTCATCTCCCAACCCTGAAAGACTAATATATCGATAGACGCCGGTCTTTCGAAAGTGTGTAAAAAATGGAACAAGCACGAAAAATAACGGGGAGTATATAAAAAAAAAAAAAAAGAATTTGAGAAAGGTCGGGGAGTGAAGATAAATAACTCGTGCCATATCGATCTGTGTCACCGAGCGAAGCACGGTGAAAAAAAATGTTTTGGTTTCTCTTCTTGTTTATTTTGTTAGCCGTTGAGAGTTGGTGAATCATGATGCCTCGTGTACACTGGACAAGGCACGTCACGTATACACTTGCAACAATTTACAAAATGGCCTCTATGCTGCTCCCCATGGATTTTGTATATATGTACATCAATTACTCGACGTGATTTATATAAATATACATTTTAAACCAACTAAAAAAATATGTAAATAAAAAAAAAACAGCAAAAAAATATTTCTTTAGGTATATGAAAAATGCTTTGAAAAATCAATATAAACATAGTGTAATGATAAAATAATTTGTGCAAGTGAGAATGTCAACAAAGAAGTAAACACAGAAAACTTCCGGGAAAAAGGTGACGCTGCTTTGTTTTTATTAGCATCCTTAAACGAGTCTAGTCAGCATTACGAGCGTCGCTTTATTTTATTATTGCCCGGGAGAGAGGTGGTGGCGCGTGAGCGACTCGCGATGCTATTTATATAAAACCAGATCCGCACAATAGCGACTTTCTACTCCTACACAGCCGAGGGGAATCGAGTGAGTGAGCGGGCAAACGAACGACGAGGAAGAGAAAAAAGAAAATAAAAATAAAAATCCAGAAAAACCAAGAAAAAAAAAATAGTAACATTCACTCTGGCCGCCTGTTGAACAGAAGTTGGCGCACGCCCGCAAACTGTAAATTTAAAGGGGTGAAAATTCGAATTTCCCGCGTGCACCCTCACAACATCCCATTTGGTTAGCAACTTAGCCGAGGGATGGCACACATTTTCCATCAAAACCATCTTTCCAATTATTTCCACACTACAAAATCCATATTTTGATCGACATCACATTTTTACGGTTATAAACCTTCTTTTAAAAACGGTCATTTTGAAATCTGGCGGGCATATAACCAAAATAATTTCAAAAATTTTTAGAAAATTAAATATAAATTTCAGAAAAAAAAATTCAAGATGGTTAAATTACCGGAAATTTTTCTCGTGAATAATTTACCGTAATAATTGCGGTCATTTAAAACTATTTTTACCTCAATTGAAAACAATAATTTATCAAATATTTCAAGTTTAAAATCATTGAACAATTTTAACCCGAAAAAAATCTGTCAAAAAATGGTCATTTAACCGTAATAATGACTGGTAATTTTAAATAATTAATTATAAAAATACTTTTTCAACTAGAATGGACGTTAAAAAATATTATTAATGATGACTAAATTACCGGGTAATATTCTCCTAACGAATGGAAATTTAACCGCAATAATTACGGTAAATTTTCCATGAAGGGTGAATGTATATTTTTGTATTTTCTTGCTATTTTCTACAGTTTTTCATTCAACGAGTCGTAATAAATTTTTCTCATTAATGAGCAGTAAATTAACGGTGAAAAAAAAACAGTATTGAAATGAAGGAAATTTAAAAAAATGACAGTTATTTTTGTGAAAAATTTTTTTACAGTAATTGAGAAAAAATTGCTTTCCGGTCACGATTGAATCCCGGAAGATGAAAATATATAAACAAGGTGTGGGTTACCGACCGAGACAGGCTTACCATTTGTTTTATGTACTTTTCTCTGCGTGCATGATTTTTTTAACGGTCGCGATACCTGTCTGTATATACACACCCACGCATGCAACGGAATATAATTTGCTCTAGGACTCGGTGTGCCTCCTTGATGCCAACACGGATTTCTATGGCTCTCTGAAAAGCTTACCGGCGATGAGGTAACTGCGAATAATAGTTGGATATACTCTCTGCGTGTGAGCGAACGGTCTTGTTTGCATATGTCAAGTTTGTCAGAGTTACTTTTGCACTGTTGAACGCGGCCATCTGCTGCGATATTGTTCCGACAGTTTTGCGACCATTTCGTAATTATTTGTGGAATTAGTGAATTTATGTGATTTTGATCAACAGACGTTCATCCTCAGATTATATGACGATAAAAAAATTTTTTATTGAAGAAAAAAAAATCAAAAACTTTTTAAAAATTAATAAATAAATTTTCTCAATGTTAGATTTTTTTTTTAATTCTAAAATTGGTTAAAATTTTCAAAGTTTAGTTTCTTACTATAAATTATTTAAATAAATTAAAGAAATTAATAGAGAGAAAAATTTTTTTTTATTAAAAAATTGAATTTAATTTGAGATTTTTATTGAATAATAAATTTTTGATTTTTTTTTTTTTTTCAAAGGATGAAAAATATAAAGTTATAAAATATTTTTACCAATTAAATCATAATTTTTCATAGAGTTTAATTAATTTTTTTCTATTTTTCCAGGAAATAAGTTAAATCACCCACAGCAGACGCATTGCACCAATTTCCATGGCCAAAACGAGAGAAAATTTCACGACTTTCCATTGTCTCCAACAAACTTCCGGCCTGAATTGTATATATGTATGCCATATTACTCTGTCGTAATTTCTCGCCAATATAACCACGAAAAATCCCACGTTATCTCAAGCATAACTATACGAACTCACTGAGCTTACTAATATATATCTAGGCAGTGTGAATTTTCTCAATAAAAAACATCCTCTCTTAGATTAAAATATAATAAAAAAAAAAAAATCTCCAGAATTAATTGTACATCTTTCTCCTCATTACCGCGGTGCATCTTACCTCATTATCGCACGTATACTGAAGTTTTTAGGTCATAAATTAAAAGAAAAAATTTTTCTTTTTTCACAAAACTCCCATCAAATTGTTTTTTTCCACTATTTTTCAATTTTTTAAAGAAAAAAAAATTTTCAAAAAATCAATATAACGGCTCAAAATAAAAAAAAAAAATTTTTTTCCCCCTTTTTTTCTATTTCTAAAAACAAACTATTAATGAAAATCTAATAAAATTTTTTTAAACAATATTCAAGATGGCAGATAAATAAATTTTCAAGTTTTTTTATTTTCTAAATTTTTTTTGACCCTCAAAACCCGAATAATTATCAAAAAAAAAAAAAAAGATAATGCAAATTTGAATGTTTGAAAAACAATAACGGATTCATCAAGATTCATTGCGGTATAGTGAGAGTAAAAAAAAAAAAGAGTTTGAGGCGTGTAATGCATAACTGATTGGTCTCCTGGTGAATATTGGACGCAGGACTATCTATAATGGCTTGAGGACCCAGCGCGCAATATTCATAATTCATAAATATTTATGAGAGAATCGGGAGCGCCACAGTTGCACAGCCATCGAGGAAGAGAAACATGAGCGTTGGTAATAATAATCATGGCATGTATATAACTATGAAGGATGAGAGCGATGGCAAACGGAGGCGGATGTGGTCCGGTGACCTTAACCCACTAACACCCGCCACTTGCACTCTCTCTCAAGCCTCTCCAGTCGCTCTTCATATCAATATACATCTTTGACTTTAGTTTACGATCATAATCTAACACTAATTCCAATCCTCAGCATCGCTATTCACTCTCTACCTGCTCGAGAACATTGACTTGACCTACTTACCAATAGTAAAAACTCGAATTTTTCATTTTTTCGAAATTTCCCACAGCCTCAGGTAAAAAAACCATATTGAATCTTATAAAAAATTTAATTTTCAATAAAAAATATAAAATAAATTTTTTCAAAATTCTACTTAGTTTTTGAGATATTATTTAATTTTGAAAATTTTGTTTTTTCTAAATAACTCGAAAAATTAATGAAATACGAAAAAATGTATTCAGATCATTTTTATAGAAAATTTAATTTTGAAAAAATTTTATTTCAAGATATTTTGACATATCTCTTGTATTTTTCAAAATAATCATGAAAAACTAACAACAAAAATCAAAACTTTCGAAATTCTATTTTTTTTTTCTTTTATTTTCATTGAAAAAATTTTTAAAAAATCGTCAGTAATTTCGAGATAGATTTAATTAGTGATGAAATAGAAAATTTCCTTAGTGAAACACGATTCCACGGCTCAATTGCAAGCAAACTAGAGAGAACACGGGATTACCCAATGCATTTGTATTTTTTTCCGCTGCAACACGAAAGAAAAAAAAAACGTGGACAGTAGTTTTCTCGTGGTACAAGAGCAAAAAAAAAAAACAGGAATGACGCGATGAGAGGTCGTCGGACTTGAATATTTGTCGTGAGAATGCCGCATTTTGAAAAGAGCAAGATAATAAACTTCTTTCCAACCTAGGAGGTCCAAACGAGTTTATGTATATACGTGAAACCCTCAACTGGTTCCTCTTCCTCCTTGCATTGACTTCGACATACACTCTGATCCCTTTTTTTCCCCTCTTACGTGAACGTGATACCAAATGAAACATCTATACCTCGCGTGCACTGAATTTAGAGCTATTTTTTCACACTCAACTTACCAAATTATAAAATTACAAATTTTTTTATTGATTTTTCATGATTGTAAAAAACTTGTTAATCATTTTTACAATCGTAAAAAATTTTTTTAATACTAGAAAAATTATTAATCACGAATTTTAATGAAAAATTTCAACAAGATAAAATTTTTTTACATTTATTTTTTTTAATTAACGCCTCAAATTTGAAAAATATGAAATATTTTTAAACAAAAAATACATTTAATTGATTAATTATGTTAATTGATTAATTAGAGCATAAATTTATGTGATAAAAAAATTTTTTTATACTCAAAAAAATGAACTCTGAATTTATATTATTAAGTTATTTGAGTTTTCGGACTCTAAGTATATTAGATAGAATGTATATAGATGGTAATTGCGCATCTACAAAGCTTTGAGGGATGTGTGCAGAGCCTCAAGAACTTGGGAAAAGTAAATTTACCATCAACAAAGCACTAGATAAAAAGTCCATAACAAACTAAATGCATAACTCGAGTCATAAAATAAAATTGTATTTTTTTTCAAGAACTTTTACCATACACTTAACCTGTGGTAAAAAAAAAAAAAACTCACCTCCAACCCGCTTAACAATATTTTAATCAATAAATAAAAATTATCCCAAAAAAAGACGAAAATTTCACATTTTCATCAATAAATAAATAAATTAATCAAAACAAAAAATTTTTTAACTTCTCAAAATTCATTAAAAACTATATTACTATAAAATACCACCATCTTAATTGTCATTTTTAATATTTTTTTAACAATTTTTAAATATACTCACAAAATAAAAAAATCACATTTTTCAAAATATCTCAAAAACTAATAAAGATAGAAAAAAAATTTATTATACCTTTTTTGTAGAGAGTTTAATTTCCAAAAAAAAGTTATATAAATAATTAATATTTATTTTTCATATTTTCCGAGATATTCACGAAATAAGTGAAAAATTTCGAAATTTAAAATTTATCATTTTCTCTTGACCTGGTTTATGACCTTGAACTTGATTTTTTTCAACATATACTTATATATACATAAGTTCCACAATGTTCAATCGTTCTGATTATATGCGAGATATAAAGGAAAAAAAAAAATCTCTCAATTGACAGACGGAAAAAAACGGAATAAAAGGTATATTTCACGTTATATAATATTTTGCCCTATTTATATATGTATATATATTTGTATCAAGGGAAACTAGAGCAGCAGCTTTTTATTGCAGGCCTCTCTATTCACCAGTGCAACCATTGTCCACAATATTATAATTATATACGCAACGAAAAGCCCTTAAATAATCAAACAAAAGCCTAAACTGATAAAACAACAACAAACAATAACAAACTAAACGAAAAAATAATATTAATACATCAAAATAAATTTTTTTTTCAACAAAAAAAGAATCAAAACCACTAAAAAAAATTTTTAACCGATCAAATTAATTCAATATCTCAAAAACTCTAAGAGATAAAAAAAAAATTAATAAAATCTTTTTTATAGAGAATTTAATTCCTAACAAATTATTATTTCATGTATTTTTTCCTAGGACAAAAATTAAGACAAAAAAAAATCAATAATAAAATCTTAAAGCTCTAATTTAATAATAAATCAATTAATATGATGAAAAAAAAATTTTTTCCCAAGTACACAAGTATATAAGTTGAATCTATGATTGATAAATACAAGAAATAATAAGAAAACTCGGATAAAAACGAGTGTGATAAATGGGAAAAGACGTCTAAAGTCAGATAAAGCGTGAGAGCAAAGCCAGAGGAGACATTTATCACGACAGGTGGAGAAAATGGAGACACAGAGGGGAGTCAGAGGGTGTAGAACATCCGGGGGGATTGAAGGTTGAATAGAAAGTATGTATAAGAGGCAAGGACAACCTTATCTTGTCACCTCACAGGTTTTTCTCGCGCTCCGATTACTCGCGCGCTCTTTGCTTGTCTTGCTGCGAGCGCAATGCCGATATACGATGAAAAAGTGAAAGTTGTGTGCTGCATGATCTAGCCAAGAGAATCAAGTCAGCGATGGATCGCCTCAACTACACTGCAAAGAGTTTTCTGTATTTATCAAATGCGAAATTCTTCTCGACGACGTAAAAATGAAATACATATGAAATTTAATCGATAAAAAAAATTTAACCATCTGATCTAAATACACAATTAATTAAACAATTTATTAAAATGTTTGAAAATAATTTTGTTTATTAATAAATAATTTTTTTTTTCCAAGTAAAAACTATATTTAATGATTTTTCTCCTTGTTATTCGCATGAGAGGAATATATTTAACGATAAATAGTTTATTTGACGGTCATTTGAACAAATTAATTGAGTAATCTAGTTGTTGAAAGAGAAATGAGAGTCATTTAAGTGAGTTTATTGTCATTAAAAATGTTTAGCAAAGGTTGAAAGTATAAATTCAATCGAGCGAATTTATTCCACTTTCTTTTTTCGTGAAATATCTCAAAAACTATTGGGTTTATAAAATTTTTTATTATTACCGTGTTTATAGCTTTTGAAATTTTGAATAAAACATGTCATTAACTAATACCTCATAATCGTCATGGTTTGTGAGATAATCACGTTTTTGGAAAAAAAAAAAATATATTTTTGGTTTCCTATATGGAGGAATGTTCTAAAAAAATGAGAATATTCAACAAAATATCTCAAGTTTATCTATAGAATGAGTTTTTAAAAATTTTAGTTGAGAGAATATTTTTTTTTTTATTTTACTGAAATTTTCTCAAAGAACCGTATGGAAATCTTGTAGTTTACGTGATTTTTCCAGTTTTTTTGTGATAACTTGATAAGGAGGCAAGATAACGAAAAATGTTATTGAAGTTAACTTTTTTGGGGTTCAATTTTCTACAAAAAATGTTAAATAAATTTTTCTGTATGTCGCTTAGTTTTTGAGATATTATTGTTTTTTTGAAATTTTGATTTTTCAAAATATCTCGAAAAATAGGCAATATATCAAAAAAGTGTTATCTACATTTTTTGTAGCAAATAAAATTTGCAATCATTTAACTTCAATGATATTTATCGCTATGTCGCTTAGCTACCGAGTTATCAACGAAAAACAAAAAAAAATCACGAAAATCTCGAAATTTCTAAGGGGTCCCCCTTTGAAAATATTTCAAAACAAAAAAAAAAAAATTCAGTCTTAAATATCACAACACTTATTGTTAAAACAATTGTTATCAGTTTTTCACAACAGTTTGCATTTTAATCAATTTTTTAACCATCAAAACTAAAAATTGTACCCTTTTAACATTTATAACACGATTTCTCGAAAATCACTAAATTTTCAGAAAAATCAATAGAAACCTTTTTTCTAGCTCGTGAAATCCTCTACAAAAAAGATATTCACCTAAAAATCCTTAAACTCCATGATTTTCAACATAATCAACAAATAAAAAAAAAAAAATTATCATCCATCCAAAAATCCTCGAAAATAAACAGTCATATTATTATGCAAATATCTCAGAAAATACGCAATTTTCAAATTTTTTTCTAAATACACTTTTTGTAGTTTATAAAATCCTCTTTAAAAAAGGTCTTACAACAAACCCCCGAAAACCCCATAGTTTTCGAAATATTTACCTTTAAAACTTTTTCTACAAAAAATCCAGCTTCAAATATCGAAAAAAAATGACAAAAAAAAACTAAAAACGATGTATAAATTTACAAAATATATATACATAGTGGTGTATACACTTGAACAAAAATCTATTAGCCATTACGTGAGTTTCTCGGTTGCTTTAGAAACCCCATAGCAATATGGCGATTGGTTTTCTCGCTATATTGCCCGGCCTGACCTTCTCTCAAGAGAGCCCGCATTTGTACACGAAGAAGCAATAGAATGAAAGAAAATGGAGACTGGATGCCAAGGTAGAGCTGATAGGTACTCTATGTGTGTACACTTGTATTGATGCGTGGGTGTTTTTGTTCTTTAAACGCGATATCTGCAATGGTCGCTTGATTTACGAGGCAAGCAATCGGGCCAATACAGTCGGTGATTATGCCTGACGATAACTCGCCCTACCAGAATAATTGCCACAACCATTTTGATAAACTCTTGTCGATTGTCGTACAGTAAATCAATGTCTTCGCCTCCTCGTGAATTGTTTAACGTGTATATGCCCGCTGTATTATATTTCCTCCTGCGGCTCGCTAATGATAGTAATATATTATTTTCATCCTTATTAATCATGAATAAGTAAATACGTACTTTATTTTAATATTTTCAACATTTTTTTCCTCATTAAATCGCACTTTACCAATTTTTTTTCTTTATTTATTTCATTAACTATAAGCAGGATCAAATACAAATTGAATTTTCTAGCTGCAATATATTGTTCAATGCTTTCCTTAGCAATTATATTTTTTCCTCAACTTATACTTTAGAATCAAGAGAGGCCCGAAAAAAATTTTCAACCCCCTGGCGTTGTTTTTATTGATTTATCAGATTTTTTTTCCATTATTTCATTTTTATTTTTATACAAAGTACTTATAACTCGAAAAAAATATGTAATATTTACTTTTTTAATATTAAATAAATATAATAATTCGTGAATAAAGCTTTTAAAAAAATCTCTTGATTTATTTGGATAAATAAAAAAATTAAATTCAATATAAATGAGACAAAATCTTGTGTAATTCACACAGAGGGGTTGAGATAATTGAATAAATGGATGATTTAACTGCGGGTAATTTTTTTCATGCAAAAACATCAAACATATTATCCACACACACACACACACACTAAAACACTATATGTTGTAGGTGTATATTTATAAATATTATATAAATAAATCAAAAGAACGATTAGCTTGCAAGCATATATACGGACATTTAACATCCAATAAATTCTCTCGATATATCACTTTAACGTGAATTTTATATTTATTATATACTCGCATCTTATACAGCGCGCGATACCTCGGCTACTCTGCGACGCGCGCGTATTTTCTCGTGCACATCTTCTCTATATACTCCCATATGGCTATACAGCGCGAGGTTATTAACGCCAGAAACGAGTTCTCCACGCCGAAAGACACGGAAAATGGCCTTTAAGGTGGAATATACATTAAACATAATTGCCTGCACGTGGTCTTGCATTTGTGTGGCTTATGCTTGACCTTCTGGATATCATTTTTTTTTTTTTACTTACGTCCTCGACATCGACATTCATATTCGACAATATCATTATACTTTAAATATATATACACTTGAAACATATTTTTTAGTCATTACGAGAAAGACATTTTCATCCAATGATGAAAAAATTGTTTTTTGTAAATATTTCGAAAAATAATCAAGATAGAAAAATTTTTTCAAATTCAATTTTAAAGATGATTTTTAGGACTAAAAAAAATGTCTTATAAAAATATAAGATAAATCCCTTTTTTATTAAGATAAAATGAATAATAAAAAATTCTTTCTGCCAACGAGGAAAATTATATTGTAACTTTTTTACAAATATCTCGAAAACCATTAGGTTTTTGGACATTTTGTCCTGATTATTATTTGTAGTCTTTGAAATTCCCTATAAAAAAGGTCTTCAGAAAAAATAATCTACTAACAATAGTATTCAAGATATTTCAATAATAAAAAAAGTTCTTTGATAAACCTTGGCCAAATGTTAAAAATCATGTTGTAATTTTTTTCAAAATATCTCGTAAACTATTGGATTTTTGGATTAGTTGTCCTGAATATTATTTGTGGTCTTTGAAATTGCCTACAAAAAAGGTCTTCAGTTAAAATATCCTAACTACAGTAGTTTTTGAAATATTTGCAAAAAAAAAAAAATTTATGGTTCAGTGTATGATTGATAAATATTCAACAGAGGAAATTTTTAATAGTCCTTTGTCTTAGAGTTGATAAAGAGACTGCAATAACTATAGTGAATAGAACTGCGAATAGATTGAGAAGATCTGTCAGGTGAAAGTCGAGGCAATTCATTCATTTTCCGATCTCGCCATCAGTGCAACAGAGGCGCTGGAGAACGCATCGTGATTGCAATTATCGCGAGTGCCGACATTATGCATTCCCACCACGAGCTTGGAAGATATGACGAGCCGTTTTCCCTTCCCTTCCACTATAGAATTTACAACCGGAAAGACTGCGAGATCGCGTCCAATCGATCCGGAAGCCTCTCAATAGAATTATACACCATCGTATAGCTAGTTCTCTTCGAAAATGAAGCCTCATCGTATAATACCAGGCTTCCTCATAATTTATACCGTTTTTTTCAACATTTAACAATTTTTCCAACCCTAAACAACCTTTTTAAAACTTGAAAAATTTCACTAATTTCTCATTTTTCACGAATATCTCTTAAACTATACAAAAATCATAAAAAATATATAAAAAGTATTTTAAAGAAAATTAAATTTCCTACAAAAATGATCTCTTAACTTTTTTTTCTATCTTAATTATTTTTCAAGATAAAATGAAAAAAACAAAAATATAAATTTTGATTTTTTTAAAATATTTCAAAAATTAATGAAAATAAAAATTTTTTTACAGCAGCATTTTAAAGAAAATTTAATTATTCAAATATTCTATATTGTTATAAATAAAAAAAATTGAAATTTTTAATCAAAAAAACAAAAAAAATCAGAAACAAATTGAAAAAAAAATTTTTATTTTTTCCTTTAAACTCTAATTTTAAGTTTTTTTCTTTTATAATTTCCACCCCAATTGTCTTCTAAGTTAAAAAAAAATTTTTTTAGCAAAAAAAAAAAATATTTAAATTACCGATAAAATAGCTGAGATTTCTATACCGACAATTTCCACAAATAACCGGCCGTTTAATCCGAATAATTTCCTCAGATTCATCCTCACACCCAGGAAGATCGTGTATAGGAAATAAAACAGTCGAGAGATGGCCCTGAAAAAAAATCCAGGGGATAGATCACGCGCGCAAGGCTGATTACGGAGTGCAACAAGGAAACGCGACTGTTGAGAAGCACAGCGATTGGATTCAGGAGTAGCACAAAGACGAGGAAATGCATGCAGGCAACGAGAAACACTCGAAGCAAAGAAACAACGGCCCCTATAAGTACGTATATAGCAAAAGGGCGTGTCCCACGACCCGGTAGGTCAGTGTTGTTACTTTCATTATCGACGTAGCGCCCTCAACGCCACAAGACCAAGTGCACGTGTTCTCTTGAAGAAAAATACTACACTCGAAATATACAATGAAAAAAAACACCCACAACACAACGTAATCAAAAACACCAGCACTCGGCCGGTAAAACAGTGTCAAAAAATAATAATTCCGCTTTTTTCAAATTTTTTCGTCATTCTATTACATGAAAAAAAAAATTCTATCAAAATTTCCTTTCGTCTAAACCAAAAAAAAAACATCCTCCAGACGCGAATTAAAATAAATCCGTCGGTAAAACAAATTAAAAAAATTATTTCACTTAAAAATGAGCGAAAAAAAATTATATTTAATCATTTCCTCGAAGATTACGTCGTTTAAAATATATCCTATCAAAAATGACCTTCACTCAGCCGGTAAAACAGTGTCAAAAATGAAAAAAATATTTTTTTTTATTTTTCTACATTTTTTGAAGAAATTCTAACCATAAACGGTTATAACAAAAAAATTCACTATAGACATAAAATAAAATATATGTGTCGATAAAACATTTTTTAGAAAATTTCACCTAAAAATAGCGAGGAAAAAAAATGAATATCCGATGATTTCGTGTGGTTACTATGATTATTTTGGGATATCCTGTCTATAATGGGCCAATTAGAGTCCTTATGACGAGCAAAGCGAATAAGCAGAGAGGAGAAAGAGGATACAAGTGTCGAATAGACGAGCATATCCGCTGGGGATACAAATAAAAAAAATTGAGATAAATTGACTGTCATTTTTACTCTGACAGATCGGAAAGAAAAAAAAAATCAAATTTGGCTATCAATCGCGACTGTATGACAGAAACGAAAAAAAAAATATCGCTCAATCACCCAAAATCCGATTATATACACGTGGCCTTTGATAATAGTGGCTGTTAAAGTCGATTTAATCCCACAATTTGAGCGCTTTAAAGCTCTTAAGTATTTGAAAAAACCTTGATATATAATTTGAAATGATTACCAAAAGATTAAATAATATTTTTAGGGATTAAAAAAAATTTTTTTATCAACTTTAAACACAATTAAAAATAATTTTTTCGATTTTTAATCTCAATTTTTCTACTTTATCAACATAAATATTAATAACAGAAAAAAATTGTTTAAATAAAATTTATAGAGAATTAAATTATCTATAAAAAAGATCTATATCATTTTTTTTCTATGATAATTATTTTTCAAGATATTTTCAATAATTAAAATTTTTCATTTTTTATAATATCTCTAAATCAAATAAAATGTTGTTTATTCAAGGTAAATTTTAATAAAGGATAAATTCAGCAATAAAAACGATAGAATATATATGTAAGGGCATGATTGAGTGTTGAGAAGACACGAAGCGTGACTTTACGACTAATAAATTCACGCGTCCTTCGAGTGATTTTTCGTCGTTGTTCGCACACAGGCTGTAAAAATAGAAGAAGCCGATTACGGGCTGCTTGCGGCCACTGATAGGTGTACTGGGTATATAGCCAGACGGGAGCCACACTGCTGCAGTCTGTCGTGGTCTCTCCGCAAGGCAGAAAAGAGAGAAACAAAACGCGCGGTGGTAGTGCCGGTGCGCCATGAACTTCAGTGGCTATATCGATTACGCGTGCAACCCCAGCAGGCGCCTATAGTCTATCGCCCTTGACTCCTAGACAACGCTAGCCCTGCGACAGGACGAAAAACGACAATCCTGCACCAACTAATCCCCGAAAAACCCGACAAAACTTCACTTTTTCAAACGAAAAATCGCGAAATAAATTTTTTTTAAGGGTGAAAATTATCTGGATTTTATCCTTGAGTAGATACAAATAAAAACATCTACCTTCCACCCTCTTAACCCCTAAAAATCCATCAAAACTTCAGCTTTTTTTGTAAAAATCACAGAAAAAAATTTTTTTCTCACTATAAAAACTCTGTTTCGATGAAAAAAAATTTTTTTTTGAGAAGAAAAATGTTTTAAAACTACTATTTAAAAGTTTTTATAGTGGATTTTCAGTGGGAAAAAATGATACAATTTTTTTGCAAGTGATAATAAACGATTTTTCGTAGAAAAATTGGATTTAATGGGATAATATGGGATTAATTGATTAGATAAGTGGTAAAAATAATTTTTTTTTAATACAGTGAAGATGTCGAGCGTGTTCAGAAGTAGTTATACCACAGACCCACCGCGTTGCAAACTAATATAATCCGCATGGAGAAGCCACAAACGATCGCGAAGAACGAAATCCTGGAAACCAGTTCTAATCTCATCCTGGAACCTTAGCCGCGCGCCATGTCTTTTGTTATTTACGTGTTCTACAGCCTCCTATATGCTAAAGATACCCCACCATCAGCATCAGCGAGTAGTAGCATGATCATCTCAATAATCGAGCTATTAAAAAGCGCTTCCTGAATTGATAAAAAATTATTTTAATGGATTTTCTTACATTAAAATATTATAGCATGGAAAGACTTTACAACACCTCTATCACACTATATGCTATAGGAATACAACCTCAACAAATATTAAACCATTAAACGATTTACTTAATGAACATTGCAACAGTCATAATGACTATTTTAATATATTTTCACTAATGAGAAATTCAAGTCTTCGAGTGTTGTCATAGTTATAATATTGCTGATATCTCAGGAAATATTTTAACTACATGAATTATATAAGAAACCTTTTTTATACAAAATTTTCTGAGCTACAAAAAAGGTCCTTAGCAACATTTCAATTAATCTAATAATTTTTAAGATATTTATTATTGAAAAAAAAAAAAACACTAGAAATTGAATTTAACAAAACTCAAAAAATAGAGTATTTTAATTTTGCAAATATCTTAAAAACTTGACGATTTACGAAAAAATTTTATTCAATCTTTTTTATAGACAATTTATCCCTCTATAAAAAAGGGTCTATTGAAAAATTTCCTATCTCTAATGCTTTCTGAGATATTTCTAAAAAAAAAAAAATTAAGAAAAACAATTGTCAGAAATGGACTTGAAAAATGGAGTATTTTTAAATTACAAATATCTAAAAAACTAAAAGAGCTACAGAAAATTTTCTCTGAACCTTTTTTACAGACAATTTATCCCTCTATAAAAAAGTTCCTATTCAAAAATTCCCCAACTCCAATACTTTTTGAAATATTTACAAAAAAACAAAACAAATAATCCAAAGATTTTCAATGCTCATCTCCCGACCTTTCCAACACTCATTCTCCCTTTGACTTGAAAAAAGCATGAATCCTTGAATATGCCCAGTATTATTGCTCATTGTCCAGCATGGCAGTGAGAGAGTATAGAAATGCATTTGCGAGTTGAGCACCAGATGAGGTGGATCGTCGTAAATCCGGTCGTAATTCAAACTCGGCGAGTCAACGTGCGACAGGTACGATCGAGTCATGGTTGTGCCGAGACTAACCGCGTTCTTCAAGGCAAAAAAAAAAAACTTTCCAACTCTCTTGCGCGTACGCGCGTTGCTTTGTTCTTTGTTTATATCCGGAGCCGTACAATAAAATCGATAAAAATCAGTTTATACTCCTTTGTATTCTAGAGTTTTACCTGTCTCTGTGCATATATATGCGTGCAAACATTTTTATCACAAAAATATATTAGTTCCCTTCTCTTTTTTTCTAATGTGAGCATTATTATTTACAGGCGCAATTTATATTGTATTTAATACTAAAACACGTTGAAATGATTGAATACATATAATAGAAACGTCCTTGCAATATGATTTTTCTAATGCAAGGACACGAAGTTAAAATTGAGCGCGTGCACGATCCAGATCTTGTGCTTTTATCGCTAACGGACACAACTTATCACCGTACAAACTTGTTTCATACATCTACAAAACGGTTTCTCATCGTTTTCAATTTATTTTTTCATATCTTACACCGGAGTATTTAATATCACTGAATCATCCTCTATAATTTTAAAACATAATCGTTATAAGAATTTCATAAGAGACATACGTAAATTTATACCGATAAATCAACATCAAAAAATTATTGTTCACTTGTGTGATGTCGACAATGTGGTAAATATATTCTGAATGATGTTTTACAAGTTGTTGAGTATTATTAATGCGATAGTAGTTGAAAGTGTGGAGAATGTGATTAATTGGCAAGTTTGGAGAGTTGAGAATTTTTTTTTTTTTTTATCGTCACGCTTCCATCACTAAAATCTTCAAGACTACTGAATTTATCATATTTTTATATTAAATAATTTTTATAGACAATTTAAAATTCTAAAAAAAAAAAAAAAAAAAACAAATCTTGACATTTTTAAGATATTATAACAAATAAAAACTCAAATTTTTCGATATTTTATTTTTATAATTTCTTATTTTTTCAAATATCTCGATAATTATTGAAATAAAAATTTTTTTTCCTCAGAATCATTATTATAGAAAATTTTTCAAGCTATAAAAAAGTTTCTATGCAAAAATATCATAATTCTCATGGTTTTCAAGATATTTTGGATAAAAAAGCCCTCGATTTTTTTCTATAACTACATCATACACAATTATTGTAATAAAAATATTCAAATATCTTGAAAAATATACGAGTTATGAAATTTTCACCCAAATACTTTTTTGTAGCTTAAAAAATTTTCTAAAAAAAAGCATTAAGGTAAAAATAATGAATTATCAATATTTCTCAAGATATTTATCATAAAAAACCAAAAAAATCCTTAAAACTCTTTAAATTTCAAATTTAAAATATTTTTTTACGTAGAAAAACAATGTTTTTAATAAAAAAAATTCTTACAATTAGAAAAAACGTAAGAATAGATATTTTTTGAAAATTTGCTAATTTTTTATCACAATTTACCCGTGAATTTCAATGAAAATCAGCGTACAAACATGTGAATTATTCTCATAGCGGGGTAATTCCAGTGGCTTTTAGACTTGCTCAGCGACCCGATTTACCTGGAAGTGCTGTTGAAGAGCTCTATAGAGACTGGCGCGTGATCGATCGCCAAGCGGGGTCATCCTAAAACCGGTTAACCTGCAAGAAACTCTCGAAGAGTTGGCTCAAACCGCTACACATTAAATAATACAATGTATACTCTATCCTCAAAAAAAAAAAAAATGCTCATTTGTCCGTTCTAGAATTTTAGTTGCAGAAGAAGAAAAAAATGTGATAACTCACGGCAGAACAATATATTGTGCCCGCACCGGCAGACATAAACACACATATGGCCGGATAAACAAAGAATAAAATACCGGAGATAGTGAGCACGCGATTTGCGACACCGACGCATACGTGAGCACTTGGTGTATACGTCTATATAGTCGAAAGATCGGATCGGGATGGTGTGCATAATTAATCGTGGCAGCGGTTAAAATGGCGCAGGCAAGAAAATAACTTCCTTTTATGTCTACACATTTTGTACACTGTTTTATCTCTTGCTCGCTTGCTTTTGCTTTCTTTTCGTTATATATATATACCCTCGACTTCATAGCATATCAAAGCAGTTAAAGAAAAATAAACACAAAGTTATAAACAATAAATAAAAATAGAAAATATTATTTAACATAATGAAAATTGTGTATCAATTTTTTTCACCACTTGAAAGAATTTTTTTTTATTTCAAAATATATCAAGAAATATTGAAATTATGAAATTTTTTTATAATACCTTTTTTGTAGGAAATTTTTCAAGCTACAAAAAAGGTCTGAAACAAAAATTTCATAACTCATATAGTTATCGAGATATTTTAAATATAAAAATGTATCAACTTTTTATCATTCTATTATAAAAATTTCAAGAAATTTTTTACAATCATAAATATGTCAAAAACCACTAAAGATAGAAAATTTTTTAATAATATCTTTTTTATAGAGAATTTTTCAATCTATAAAAAAGAATCAGGCTTAAAATTTTATAACTCAAGTAATTTTCAAGATAATCACAATTTAAAAAAAATTCATTTTTCTCAAACTCATTTTAAAGTTGAAAAAAATCATTTTAAACGAAATAAAAAATTATTTTCAACTATATAAATCCAATTAAATGCCATAAAATATCTATATATTCCTCTAACTATAGCCATCAAACACATAATTTAATTATTTTAAAGGCTCTCTGGTACTTTCTCACAGCAAGTGGCGATAAAGCTTTGCAAGATAGGGGCGATCATTGAGATAATTCAAGTGCGACGATTAAAAAATAAATAAATAAATAAATAAAATCACGAGAGAGAGGGTATCAGAGATTATACATATATGTATACCTTACAGAAGAAACCAGTTGGGGAATTTAATTGCAATTAATTAAGAGCAAAAGAATAAAAATAATAAAATCCTCTGACGGCTGAGAATGTTCAATAACTTCATTACAATATAACTTGAAAATTTTTCAAACAATATGAGAGAACAATGGAGCAATTTCGGTGAGTTCTTTGTGGCGAATATATTGGTCTTTGTGTTTCTCACATCCGAAATAAAAAAAAGAAGAAGAAGAAGGGGATATAACCTTATTTCTCCACTCATATATAAATAGGTACAAATATCCAAAGGTCGAAAGTCACGTTTCACTTTCGGTTATATATATATTTCTGCCTCTTGATCGCAATGCCACACATGGGAAATTGTGGTAAATAAAGTACCATCCATAGTGGCCTTGAATAAATGGAAATCGATTTAGTCGACCCTTCTTTTTGTTACAAAATTTTATACTCCTTCTCTTGCGGTATATCAGAGCGAAAACAATAAATGATTGAAAGAACCGCCCGCAATGTAATTCAAGATAGATCAATTTCTGTTTTTTTCTTCAATTTTATTTTTTAAATTGCTTATTATATCTCAAGTACCGTGCGAATTACGGAATTTTTGACCTCAATCTTTTTTTTAGATCTCCCTTTTCTCTACAAAAAAGATTCTAATCGAAATTTTAATAATACTATTATTTCTCGAGATATTTGTAATGAAAAAAAAAAAAAAAAAAAAATGGATTTTTTTCACATTGTTGAAAAAACATTTTGAGTAATTTTTGGAATATCAATGATATCTCGAGAATCATACGAGTTACATAAATTTTGTATTGAATCTTTTTTATAGCTCTTTAAATATCCAACAAAATGTGTCTTATAAAAAAATTCAATATCTCAATTATTTCTCAAGATATTATGCAATAAAAAAAATTCGACATAATAAGAAATTTAATTCATTAATCGATTTCTTTCTAAAAAAATTATTAATAATAATTTTATGGATCTAAAAAGCTTTTGAGGCATTAAACAGTGTAAATGTATATTTATTTAATTTTCCATTAGTGTAAGGAAAATTTTTAATTTTATTATCATCAAACTTGTATATAGGTGGATTTTATAAAAAGACGAAAAATAAAAAATTGTCGGTTGCAGGGAGGCAAAATATGTGCGTTCATTCGGATCGCTCTCGACGAGCGACTCTCTTTAGATATTATAATATTAGCCGCTTGGCGAAACACGCAAACTGGAGGATAATCTCCAAGACTAACCGACGACGAATAAAAGGTTCCCACACGCTGCACTGAGCATCAGCAGCATCAGAGAGTGCACATTTAATCCGTCGAGCGTCTTTATAGTCTCTCAACATTGCGGATTATTAATACACACATATACATATATCCTACTGTAAATATCTTATTGAGTTCTCACGCCAAACTGTGATAATGAATGTCAAATCCTTCATTGTATTTTATCAATAAATTTAATTTTTAACACAAATTAACAACAAAACCTAATATTTTTAAATTTTTAAAACTTTTTTCTATTAAAAAAAAATGTTTTTAATTATTTTTTCAACAAAAAAAGTCACTAAACATCGAAAAAATGAAAAAAAAAAAAAAATTTTTTTTTATTGCATAAAGGCATTAACATTTATTATTACTAATCTGAAAATGTTGAAAAAAAAAACAGTTATTAATAGTTTCTAATAGTTTTTCTATGAAAAAAAAATTAATTATCATTGTTTAATCGATAAAATATTGCAAATTGTTAATAAATCTTTAAAATAGCTGATTAATATACTGTAAAATTACTTGTTTGCCATTTAAGAATAAAATAATTCTATAATGAGAGATTTATTATAACTATTAATAATAAAATTGCAAGAAACTTCTAATAAATTGTTTTAAACAAGTATACAGTTAAATTTAAAAAAAATCAATAATAAATTGATAATTATGAAATAAGGGATGTACTCTAATAGTCAATAAATCTTCCTAACATGCAAATAAATTAATTTTTATTGACAGTAGTTTATGTACCTTTTGCATTTTTTCGTGTTTTTTTTTTTTTCTTTCGTCTCTTGTAAATTGAAGCTTTGCTGATGCATTTATATTCATGAGAATGATTAATTTACTTTGTTAAAGAGAAGCAACGAGCATCACTTAGTTGAGATTATCATCTTTAAAAAAACTTAAACAAAAGTTCAAGTGAAAACAATTTAAAGTCGTGTATTTCTTAAAATATCTCGTAAACTACGTAATTTATGAAGATTTAACCCAAAATCTTTTTTATAGCCCTTAAAATTCTTTACAAAAAATATTATCAACAAAAATTTCGTAATTCTAATATTTTCCAAAATATTCGCAAAAAAACTAAATATTTTTATATAGCCGCAAGTAATTGATTAGCGAGTAAATTAAATTCAAATGAATTAAGGGATGAAAAATTTTTTTTCTAATAGTAAATCTAACTGAAACAAAAGAGTAGAGTGGGAGGAGGTGAATGGGATTTATAGTAAGGTTATTTTGTGGTTTTTTTGGGCATATAAAATTCAACACTTCTCTGGAGAACCCTCATCTCGCGACAAATGGGGTGAAGAAATGAAGAAAAAAGGTGGTATAAGGGTTGAAAAGATGACACTATTGTTCGAGCAATTGATCCTATCTAATAAAACTAGCTTAAAAAATTAAATCGAGTGAAAAAAAATTTTTTTTTTCAACAAAAATATATACATCAGAATTTTCATTTTTGTCTTCAAAGCTTAATTTTAAATTTAAAAAATAATTCACCACTTAATGGCATTTAATCACAATAATTTTTGAATGCTTTTAAACGTTGAAAAAAAATTTTTTATAACCAATTTTTAGTTAAATACAGTTATATTTCGAATTTTAGAAAATTGAACTCTCGAAAAAATCGAGAAATTTTCCGGCATTCGAGCGTAAAAAAATTTTTTTCAGTACACTTTTTATTATTCAACAGTAGTGGGTACGGTCATTGGAGCGAAAAAAAAAAAAAAAATAGCAGAATTTTAAAGTCTGGATAGCAGAGAATGACGCACGTTTTGACTCTCGCATCTCTGGAGCTCTCACTTTGCACAAGTGACGTCAACAATACCGACCGGACTCTGTCGACTGCTCGATCAATTTGCATCGGCCGCAAGCCGTTCACATCGATGTACCGTTACAAATTGACAGACTCCCTGTAGTGACAAGTCATCATTGTCTATTTTTCTCTTTTACCCCCTTCAAAATTAATACGATAAATTTTCCGCATTGATAATCCGGTACTTTTACTTTGAAATTCAATTAATTCACTCAATTAATCTCATTTTCAATTTTATTTACATGAATATTTTCATCTAAAAAATCTCATTTCATTTATTTATCTCTCAATCACCTTTCAATGAAAAAAAAATTTTGAAATTTGAAATATTAAAATTTTTCCTTCAACTTATTTTTCAAATGAATAACTTAAAAAAAAAATTATTTACTAACAAAAAAAATCTAAAAAATGAAGAAATCAAAATTAAAAAAAAAATTTTTCTGAATATTTCACCATTCTATAAAATGAAAAAATATAGTTCAAGGTGAATAGAACATATTTTTGAAGCAGAATGTACAATAATCAAGTGTACGATCTATTTAGTGCAGTGAAAACAGCCTTGACATTTGGGTATTTTAGGTTAGAAATTTATTCTTACCATGTAAAATCAGTCAAGAGGTCTTAAAGGTCAAAAATCGATTATATCCAAGCAGTATACATGTAAAAAAAAAATTAATTAGATAAAAAAAAACGCCCCGAAGAAAAAATGAATTGAAAGAGTGATTAAGAAATGGCTTAAAATCGACTAAAGTGTCCGGGAGATTAAATTAAATTGGCTTGGGGCATAATTAAAATGTATTTCTTTGAGTTCTATATGATTATCAATTAATAATCATTTTCTTACTGCACAGGCATCCAATAATAACTGAACTTTCATCACTAACACACTCCGTTTCTCATCGTAAATCTCGATTTTTTATTTTAAACTCGCTCTTATCATCACTCGATCGGAGTTGATCTCATCGTCATATCAGTGCGCAGATCATGAAAATCAACGAGCATAACAGGCATCTATTATTTACAAAACCATCAGCAATTGTTAACACAATAAATTGAGCAAAACATTTTTTTTTAATAAAAAATAACGACAATTTTTATCCTTTTAAGCGAGAAAAAAATTTTTTTTTTAACATAATTTTAAATTTTAATCCTTGAATTTGATCCTAGAATAATTAATAATAATTTTAAGAGATTGTTTTTAATTTTTAAACGTTTAAAACCACCTTAAACGCAGATTTTCGTGAAAATATAATTTTCCGCGATTTTTCCAATTATTTTTTCATATTGCAATAAAAAAATTGATCAATAATTTAATAATATTCTTTAATAACATTAAATTTTCTTAAAAAAAATGTTTCTACAAATTTTACAAATTTTCATTGAGTTTTTGAAATAATTCAAATTTTTGTATTTTTTTAATAATTTGAAAATATCTGAGAAATGACACAAAATTTAAAAAAATATATAAAAATCATTTTTATAGAAAATTTAATTCCCGACAAATTTTATTTTGGAAATTTTTCTATAAAATTAAAAATAACATTAAAAAACATAAAAATTCATCGTAATTTCAAGTAAAATGCTGTATAAAAATTTGTTTTTTGTAGAAAAAAATTTTTTACAGCCATTCAAGCATTGAATATTGATGTTAAGAATGTAGATAAATATTTACAGTTATTTTATATATGCTTAAAAAAAATTTTCCACAGATGAAAGATCAATAGAAGGACAAAGTAATAAAAAATTCGTGTGTCCAAATTCGATTAAACTCGATTAGTTATATCGTAAGATCTTTCAAGTACAATCTCCCGTTAGATTTCCATTTGTCTCGGCCTATTGATGTATAGATAAGGGCGAAAAGGAGAATCAGACAAGAGAGAGATATAAATATCTGTTGATTAACAGAGCAAAGCGGACGCACTTGCCTCCCACGAACGGTTTTACAATCGATAAAAAATTCATGGATCACTTAATGCACGAGCTCCGGCTTCATTTCAACTCACGAATTGACAAAAAACACCTTAAGATTACACTCTGAATTATTTAAGACCACTGCGATATAAAGAGTAACACTTTTCTAAAAAAAAAAATAACATATCATCTTTCTTGGCAAATATTTCAAAAATAACGTGACCTACAAACTTTTCACCCTGAACCTTTTTTCTAGAGAATTTAATAATCTTTAAAAAAGATATTAATCAAAAAATCCAAAAACCCAGCCATTTTCAAGATAATCACAAAAACAGCCTGCTCCATAAAATGAAAAAAAAAAAAAAAATTTCAAACATCATCTATTGTTTTAAATATCTTAAAAACTATTGAACCTACAAACTTTGTACTCTGAACTTTTTTTGTAGAGAATTTTATAATCTTCAAAAAATATATTGACCAAAATATTGAAAAACCCAGTAGTTTTCAAGTTAATCCAAAAAAACGTCTGCTCCAACATATATATTTAAGAAAAAACGACTCAGACAATGAAAATCAGAGATAATTACTCTAAAAAAAAAGTCAAAAAACCTTTTAATCATTCTGAAGAACCCCTTTGTCATCACCTACCTACCTACTCTCAATCTCTCGCGCCTGTAATTCGAAGCAACAGCTGATTAAAGACGACAAAAAAAAACCTCCCATTAATCAAAGGCAAAGGATTTTCCTCGCAAAATCCACCATTTCCCACCGAAAAAAAAAAATATATAAAAAATTCTTCAACGACCTTATATTGTCGGTATATGCAGAGAATAAAGTATATCCAAATGAAAATTCAGCATAACTTCTGATCTACACTCAACTCGCGTCATTGGCATAAATTACCATATCAATACACAGCCGAAAAACCTTCCAAGAAATTCCCATTAGTCACCCACAATAGCAAAATAAAAAATCGGCTTGAAAAATGATTTTTCAACGCAACAGCTGGTTTAATAACCTTAAACCGGCAGAACGTCGACCAAGCGATCATGGCGTCGTTGTCGTTGAGTAGAGAGTAAAAAAAAAAGAATTAGTGAATATAATAAAGAGCACAGCAGACACAAGTGTGTGATGGCTACACGCAACATCGTCACTGGGTCAACGACCATTACACGTAACTGTGCATCCTATTATTGTTAACTGTATCACCATATAAACGCATATAACCTCTAAAAAGTGAAACAAAAAAATCAAAACACTCACCTAAACGTTCTCTGGGTAGTTTTCATGCTTGAAATCACAAAAAAAAACGTCAACACTTGAGTTCAGGTGACTTAACCTCACAAACACTGCACTTCTAACCTCTCAACCGCACTGAGACACGCGCGAAAGCCATGCCAGAGCCCTCTGGCGCACTAATATCGGTTTTTTCCATTAACATGGACACAAATAATTAGTTTAAAATATACTGTTACTTGTAAACTTTGACTTGAACGATGATACACACGATTTTCATCGGTCTCTGTGACTTTCCCGACCGGCCATTTTGCTGTGTGATGGATTAATCGAATTTTTTTCACGTGGAGTTTGTGCTCACAAGTGGGCTCGCGCGACTCGACTGACTACGATGTCCGTGCGGCCGCTGCCACTGCCGGCACATCCCCACTCTTTGCACTCGTTCGTTCGCTCGCTCTCGTCAGGTGAGCAGATATGTGCGCGCTGCACTCATGTAGCCGCACGTGTGAGCCGCAACCGGTTCTTGTAGATATTGTTTTTTTTTTAGTTGGATATCTTGGTTCGCGTTCGTTCGTCCGCACCGCGTCGTCCAGTTGAGTCGTCGATTCTCCCCCGAAATCGCCGCCTTTTCGCCCTTCAGGCACGGCGCGCGCGCCGCCGATATGTGGACATCACATGCAGACAAAGTACCGTTGCTTGCGTCCGACGAAGTTTCGGATTTTTTCTTCGTTTTTTCTGGGAGATAGGTTGTATATACTGTGGCAAGCAGCAGAGAGTACTCGTCAGCTTCCTCGTGGATAATAGTCTAGAAACAGAGGAAATTTTGTTAAGTGACTAAAAGAACGAGGAAAAATATTTTATTTTTTTAAGGAATATCTCGAGAAATATTTGAGATAGAAAATTTTTTAATAGAAACTTTTTTCTAGGGAATTTTAAAAGCTACAAAAAATATTCCAACTAAAATACCAAAAAATCTAGCAGTTTCTGAGATATTCTCAAAAAACAAACTAACCAACTCAAAAAAACGAACAAAATTTCTAAAAAATAATTTCAATAATTTAAAAATATCTCATAAACTACTAAACTTATCTTAATTATGCATAGAACCTTTTGTAAAGAGAATTTCAAGATCTACAAAAAACATTTCAACAAAAACGTCAAAAAATGGCATAGTTTTCGAGATATATCCAAAAGAGCACAACTCTCTACCATGAAATATCACTTAAACCTCTTTTAAGCATTAACAACAACACTGAAACTCCATTAAACAACTTAGTTACCCTCGCAACAACTGAATTAATTATTTCCCCAACTTCCTAACACACACATGACTCCATCACAATCAAAAAAAAAAAAAAATTGCACTTGCGAGAAAGGCGAAACTACATGGAATAAAAGCGATATTTTTTCTATTAAATGAACAAGTTAATCTGCATATTCATCGACGCGATATCTCTATATCACTGCAATTTAATGGCACACTACAGCAGCAGCAGTAATAAAGCATTTTTTCTATGCTCCTATAACGGCTTACGACTAAACTGGCAATCATGAAGATAATAAAGAAGCCTTAAGACCGTATTATAACTAATTCAAACTATCAGCAAAGCCGCTTCGGATGATAAAGCCATTTCACACAACACAACAGAGTCTTAATACCATGCGCTGACGTCATGCACGAATGCTTATCGTGAGGAAAATAGAGATTAGATTAATCCAAGGACCTTAACATATAAATCCGACAACGCAAAACCGACAATATTCCTTAATTTCATCAGTTAAAACCTTGAAAACATTTTTTTATCAATTAAATCATGCCTGCACCGGACAGTTAGATCCCTGTCATCACCAACATAATGATAAATATCGATAAGTGGCGCCAACTGACGATCCATTATCAAAAGTTTGATTTTAACCGCAAAAAATGTGATAAAAAATTTTTTTTCGGATGTTTTTTTATGTTTAAATGTTAAATAGACGTGAAATGATGAAAATATGCGTTGATTTTTTTTTAGAAAGGTCTGAAAAACCGTTTGATTTGACGTATTTTGTGGACAAAATGGCGCTTTCACCTCTACTGCGGTATCTAATCGCACGATGCGCGCAAATTCCTCGTGCAGACACTTATATTCGTGCATATTTTATGAAAGTAGACTAATTAGAACGTCATCCTACCCCTGATCGAGGAGAGAAAGTGATCAGGAGGTCTTTGAAATGTAATGTTCACAGTGTAGAGCGAGGTGATGTGATGAGAGTGCGGGCGGACGAAAACACAATAACGCACTTTGATCGCTGCTGATGTTGATGCGATATAGAGGGAATCGCCGGGAAGCCATTGGAGGATGGGTAGATGAAATTTGAGGTCTATTGAGGCTGAAATTTCAGATGCTCCAACTTCTGGAAACAAAAAAAATCCAAGTTTTAATTGAAAAAATTCAGTAAAAACGTTCTTTAGCTCATAAATCTAAAATTTAATCCCTATTTTTCAGTTTTAATAAAAAAAAATTGATATTGTGTGATTTTAAACACTTTTAACAATAATAAAAAAATTGTTTTAAAAATGTTTTCCCTATATTCATCACGTTTGAATGATTTACCTATTAAAAAAAAAAATTTTCCAGCCATTGACATGATGATTGTGTTTAAATTACCATTTTTTAAATGAAAAAATTGCAACTATTTTCCCCAAGAAAGATTTCAATGCGAAAAATTAAATTTTTCAATCGACCAATAAATAATTCAGTAATTTTCCGTGCTAAAAAAAATTTTTTTTCATCATTAAAAACCTAAATAAATTGAAAAATGTACGAAAAAAAAATAAAAACTTATAAAAAAGTCAGAAAAGTCAACTGGAGATATTCTGACCAAGCGAAATGAGCGAAAAAATCTCATGTACAAGCGGAAAAGCGGAAAATCCGTCGCGTGTGCCGTGCAGTCACGTAAATCCAAAGTGTCACGCAAGTCCAACATCAGCGGCGACAAGTCAAGTGCCTGGAAATCTGGCGCTCACACTGATTAAACCGAAAAAAAAAAAAGAAGAAAAGAAAATTATAAGCGCAAGAAAAATTCAATTAAAATAATTGTGGACAAAACGGAGAATGAGAGAAAGTGTATGATGAGGAAATTGTGCGGCTGCGGGACTTTGGGCACGGGATAATTGGCAGCATTGACACACCAGCAAGGCCAAGGATATTTTTCCTGTGAGCATGGTCCCGTGACACACATCAATGAAGTGCGCTAACGGTATTCCAGTGACCTACTCTTGGCATTTTTCCGTCTCTTTCGCTCGCCCAGCCAACTTACTCAAGTCCAATGGCTTCTTTCTTCCTTGTGGTCACGGTCAAGCGAGTGTATACACATGGCCAGTGTTTCACTTGGCCGATGCGTACACTTTTTCTGCCCGTGGGACAACACGAGCCTTCCTCGATTTCATCTCTCTCTCTCGTGGCCGCGCCACGGCGGATTATATAGCCGCAGTAATGAAAGCGCCCTCGACTGCTCAGGTGCTCCTGTTGGACTGAAGATACGCGCTCGTAGACTCACTCGACGGTGTACGCATCCGTTGCAGTACGTCCAAACGTTATCTTCAACTATTTGTTCTAATCCTTGTGACATTTATCGTGATTATTACAAACATGTGTGTTATTGGTGTTATTGTCCTTCAGGTGAGTGTCTGTAAATTTTAAATAGTGATTTTTAGAAATACAAGTGCACTTTTTTCACCCTACAACAAAATGTCTTGCATATTTTTTTGTTAATATCTTTAAAAATATTAGAGATAGAGGATTTTTCTTAGAAACATTTTTTATAGAGAATTTTTAGGGCTTAAAAAAAGATTCAGACTGAAAATTCAATAGCTTCAAACCTTCACGAGATATTTTTGATTTAAATCAACACATCATAATGTCAACAACCTGAGAGAAAAAAAAAATAAAAATATTTCAAAAAATATTAGATATACAGAATTATTGCATTGAACCTTTTTTGTAGAGAATTTCACGAAGTTTAAAAAAGATCTAGTCCAATAATTACTTATTTCTAAGCGTACTTGAGATATTTTGAATATAAAACCAACACATCATCAATATCAATGACCAAAGATTTTTTTCCAATGAAAATATTTCGGTAAATACACGAACTACGGAATTTTTACACTCTAGCATTTTTGTAGAGAACTTTAAGATCTATAAAAAAGCTCTAGAGGAATAAAATCGTAAATGCAATAGTTTTCCAGATATAAAGAAAAATTAAAGATAAAAAATTTTCGTCTATCACAAAAAGTCTCAATCTCTTCCGAAAAAAAAAAAACCTTAAAATTCGTCATCATTGATAGAATATCAAAAAATATTAAATACAATATATTTAGAATAAAAAAAAAATACCAATAAAATATTCTTCGCAATTTGTGATTATTTACAGTGACTTGATGGCGAAAAATTTGAAATTTTCAACATAAAATGATTTAATTCCTTGGATTAGATTAAAAATTCATTGCAAGTGTGCATTAGAAAGTGACATTAATCATAATGACCTCGATATCGACGGTGATTGCGCCAGTGGACGGTGAAATACAAACTATTAATATATTGAAACGTGGCGAGAAAATATTCGGATTTTCCGAGTATACTCGCGAGATATGAATACACGCGTGGAGATCGAACGGTGAACCCGTCCGCTCACGCGGAGATCGACATATCGTAACGGTAGATTCAGGGACTAGAAGATAACGTAAAATTTATATTTTACCTCATCAATGCAGTTTCACTGGTTTCACTCGAACGTGTAGAAGCAACCACACTCGCTTCTGGCTTTAACGACGCATTTCGTGCACGCAGATGATGGCCGTACAGCTCGTGACCTCGCAATTTGGTGGTCCAAGTGCCTTTGGTTATGATGCCTCTTCGGCTTGCAACAAACCGTACTCCAGAAATGCTCGGGCTTATTTGGAAAAAATTCCCTGCGACTTCCAAAAACAAAATTGGTGCACTGTTGCTGGCAATTTTTATCCCTGGTGAGTTCCTGCAAAAAAATATTCAATATACTATCCATTCACAAGTGAACATTAATTTATAAACAAAAATATTGCTGAACAAAATATTTGAAATAGAAAAAAAATTCATTTTTGAAAATATCTCAAAAACTGCGAAATTTAGGGAAATTTTGCATCAATCATTTTTTATAGAGAATTTTAAAGCCTACAAAAAACCTTGAATGCAAAATGTTCGAAAAATCGATATTTTTCGAGATATTTCCAAAATAAAAACCAATGCATTGAGAATAAAAAAAAAATTTTTGTGACGCTTGCATTTTTGAAAATATATCGAAAACTATTCGAAATATCAGTTATTTGTTAATGACCTTTTTTGTCGAGAATTTTAAGAGCAACAAAAAAGGTTCAGGGTGAAATATCTGAGAATTCAGTGATTCTCGAGATATTTCTAGTAAATTCACTCAAAATCTTTTCTCAACAGCACACTGATTTTTTTTACAACTTATTTTTATAATTTTCAACTCACCATTGAATGAACTGAAGTAAAACGAATCCCGGCAACTTGCAGGCACGCAGTCAAGCGCTTTGTGAAGGAGAACCAGGGGCTGATGCGCCGAATGTACGGCGACGAGAAGCACATCAGCGTGATCAAGGGTGAATTGGACAAGAACGACCTCGAGATCGAGCTTGACGATAGATTTGGCCGGTCATACGATGTATACAAGTAAACATACCCTCAACAAAACCTTTCAAACTCGATTTCCACCAAAAAACATCCCACTTTCAGAAGCTTCCTCTACGAGGAGGGATTTGAGCTCGATGGCGAGGATGACGAGGCATTTCGTGAACTGGGGGGTCGTGAACTGACTGAAACCACTGCTCAGGAGCCAAAATCAACAACCAGCACAACGGAGAGTACCTCTAGAGCAACAGTAACCCCAAAAAGCGTGTCATCACGTCCGGAAATGCCTCAAAACATCTCGACGAGGCTGACAATGTCGACAACGCTGATACGATCAAATAGCACGGTAAATTCCCCGCAAAAAATCTCACCGATAAATTTGTCCGAGATTGCAAGAGTGAAAAATTCGAGCATAAACGAAATCCTCGGACAAATTGACCCAACGCAAGGCACTAAATTCTCATCACCGAGTGTACCCACGACTTCAACGCGGCCGTCAACAACTTCTGGGGTTGTAACGACAACAGAAAAGGCTGAATCCGACGATGCAATACCTGGAATTGTTGTGCAGGATCAAAAATTCTGGCCTCGACCGCAGTTTCGTCCACCGGAGAAGGGTGATGCTCCGAAAATCGAGAGCCAGCTGTTCCAGGAGACTTTGGCGAAGGATAAAGGCGAAATACCGGTCCTCAAACTTCGTGGAGTGTAAGTTTATGATGAAATAATCACTTAATCATAGTTTTTAGAACATTTTTCACGAGTAAATTAGACAAACGTTCCACACACGACTGAATACGACGCGAGACTGTGAAAAAACATGGCGTCGAAACTGTTAGCAAGATGGCGACGTGTCTGATTCAAATTGTAGCTTTACGCGCAGGCGCCAAAAATTCAAAATTTTTAATTCGCCGTTTTTTGAAAATAAATGCTAAAAATGTTCTAAAAAAGTAATAATACCCTTTAATAATAAAAAATATAATTAAATCTTTGATAACTGAGTAAAACAATTAAAAAATTAAAAATATATAACCCATCAAATTTGCTTATTTCAAAATATTTCGAAAACCGATAGCAGTACGAATTGTATGCTTAGAATCTTTTTTATAGAGAATTTTAAGATCTACAAAAAAGGAAGAGGGCAAAATTACCAAAAATCTAATGATTCTAAAGATACATTCAAAAGAAATCGACTCGTTAGTAAATTTACTTTTTTTATACTCAAAAACTAAAAAAAAAAATTGAATTGACTATTTTTTTGACTTGAATATAGATATCCAACTAACCGAAATATCAATTAAAATTAAATAGACTCTTTTTTCATTTGACAAATAAATAAAAATATGATTTTTCACTTACAGCAACGCTTGTCCAGTGAAGGAGGAGGTCGTAGCGCCATTTTGGGCCAACAACACCCGAGGCGAGGTCCTGGCACTGTTGAATTTGTATCCTTTTGAGCAGTACATCCACTGGGAAAAATGCACGTGAGTAAATCCCACGATTTTATGAAAAAATAAAACATAATAACTGAAAAAAAAAACCACCAAATGATTTATCATTTTTTTTTTTTGTGTAAAATTCTCGCCTGACGAGCAAACGTTTGTGGGTAATTTTTAGACATCCAAAGAGGCAGATGCACTGTCGAGAGGGCTGTCGATGTGAGCAGCAATTTCGACTGCATCGACTGCTCGCCTACGATCCAAACAACGAGTGTCGTGGCATCTTCAGCGACTGGTTCAAGCTGCCGAGCTGTTGCGTGTGTCGTTGCTATGATCTTCCTCTGGAATTCCGCGTGACATCTCGATCCCCACGCACGCGTGAAGTGAAGAATCCACGACGAACATAAACTCCCTATTCAGGGGTATTATGCAAGGCTAGTGACAACATCTTCTTATATGATTTGGTTTCTTTTATTTATTCATACGTCACTGTTTATTCAATTTGTCTCGTTGAATTTTTATATTATATACAGGATTTTTCTAACAGCTAAAAAATAAATTGCATTTTTATTATAACGCCATAGAACAGCAATAATTATACATTACAAAAACAAAAAAAAAAATTAAAACTTTTGTAAGATAGAAATAATCTGTTTCGAGGGACGAATTTCTGTGACATTAATACTTGATTGTTTTGGGTTTGGGCATTTGCTCAAGAGTTTTTAACAATTTTTGTTTTATATATGCATATATACGTAATCTTAAAATTTTTACATGGATCGTGAAGTATTTTTTTTTTTATCTATGTTTATTGTTACAATATATTATTATTAAAAATGACGCAAAAATTCGCAATACATCGCAGTTACAACGTATAGGATTATGTACATACAATAATTAGATAATTACTGAATTAATACATAGGTTGAATGTTTATAAATAAACGTGTGTATTTAAATAAATAATTGACAAAAAAGGACATTTGGTAGGAAAACCATTATATAGTGAAAAAACAATAAGAATTTAAGAAGAAAAAAAAAAAGTTTTACAGACACTAAAGTCACGTTTTCATGTATATAAAAATGGCGGATAATTTTTTATAATGAAAATTATTTTTAAATTTTAATATAAGATGATTTTTAAATGAAAATTAAGCAGTTTTTTGACCTGATTGTGTTTTTTTTTGTTTGTTATTGTATATAATACGTTAAAATAGTGTCTAAATACTTTTTTTTTTAATACTACTTCAGAAAAATACCAATAATTATCGATATACTGATTTACAGTCAAGGTACTCAATTTATTATAAATTTTTGTTTTTTCTTTTTTTTAATAAAATTGATTTTCATAAAGTTTCTGCAGTTGATATATATACATATATATATATATGTATATTATATAAAAGTTGACAAAGGCAGTGAAAAATTCTTGGCAAATTGTTTTTAAAAAATGACAACATTAAAATGAGGTTTTACAAAAATTTAAATTTTCTAGGAAGAACTTTTTTCTTTTTTTTTTTTAACCCCTCATTTCATTTAACACGGTATTAATTATTGATCACGCAGTAACAAGAATAATTTTAGTATGAAAAATATTGAAATTGGGCACAGGAATTTTTCGTTTTGTCTATTTTCATTATTAAAAATCACAGAATTGACACAGATATATATATATATAGAAAAGGATGTCTATTACAGTAAGTAGATTTGAGTTTTTAAAAAAAATTGTTTTTTTTTTATGTATAAAGACATTTATAGAATTGCCATTATAAGAAGAAAAAAAAATTAAGTGTCACAACTGTATTTTTTGAGCGAGCGACAAAATTTAAAAAGCCACCCTCTACCCCTCTCTTATTTTTTTCCTATTTAATTATTAATAACAACCGCTCTTGCACTAACGAAATTTATATTACAAAAAAAGAAAGTAGTATTATTATTGAAAGCTCAATAAGTTGAAAAATTTATGTACAAAAATTATTATTTTTTTTTTTAATCAATTCCAATAGAATTAATCAGGAACCGACAGTAATTCGGACGAATTATCACGATATTATTTACAAAAAAAAATCATCATCATCATCAACATAATCTCAAAAAACTTCGAGACATAAAAAAAATAATTTACTAATAAATACTCAAAACGATTATTGACTCTAAAAGAAGAAAAAAAAAGAATAAAAGCAAAAAAAAAAATTCAACATCGACAAATTATTAAAAATTGTTAATATATAATTTTAAAAGTTATTTTTTTTAATATAGTTAAATTAAAAATCGTGATTCAATCATCATAACCTCACGAAATTAAAAAAAAAATTTTGATTCAAAAATCTTGAAATTGAATGAAAATTATTTATTTTTTTTTTTTTTAAATGATGAAGTAGAATATTTTTGTAACGGGATTTTAACGATAAATTAAATGAAAAATAAGTGACATTAAAATCTTCGTCCATCCGGCACTGAGTGATGAAAAAAATGGCAGTATGCCACCAAGTACATGATTTAACGGCTAATTAAACTCCCAAACCCTTCCTCCTAACCGACAAGTTTAATCACCTGACGGCAGGTAATATTGCAGAATAAGTGCACAACATGAATTTTATTTTTGTGACCTCAAAATCTTCTGTCAATAAAGTATTTTAAAAAATCCCATTCAAAATAAACATGGGTTTAAAAATTGATTGTATTAACGGACAAAAACCATCCAAATTTGTAAAAAAAAAATAATCGTCGCGACATGCAAACAGCGCTTAAGACACGGCTTCAAAAATGGCCGCCACATTCAAGAAAGTCAAGCTGAAAAATTTCACAACTCAAAAAAAATAACAATCAGCTGGAAAAACAAAAAGAAAACACATTGTACTATCGTTAAAATTGAATAAAAAGCATTTAAAAACCTGAGGTCACAAAAAACAAAATAGTGACATGTGAAAAAACGACGTATACGCGGGCGCAATAACATTTTGGAACAACGGGCGCCATATATTCAGTAAAGCGAAATATATCAAGTGCATATGTTTTAAATACATCCATAAATATATATATATTTATATTTAATAAGACTTCTAAAAATCTAATCCGCGTATATCATATCAATGTATTGCCAAGAAAAATACGTCGACTATTATTGCATTTGAATATAACATGAAATATGTGCCGAGTTATATAATATAAATTCAACAGTAGTATTTGTGAATTCGTACGATGATATGTAATAAAAGCATTAAACATGGGTATCACAGTTAATGTGATTGATATTATATAGTATATAACATTACTGATATCACTTTTCATCATCATCATCATCATCATCATTGTCGTCGTCATCGTCATTTCACGTGTTTTCACACAAAAAACGCGTTAAGTAAGGTTAGGTTTATCACGATTGATTATATCGTAATTTTAAATCTCACGATTTTCAAATTAATTAATTCATTAATTAATCGTATATATATTCCATTAATTTTTGGTCTCGGTGAGTGTCTTACACCTAAATATTGTCTCTCTAGTCACCAACTGAATGAAAATACCGAATCTTCAAACGTGGAGTATCTTCAAAGGTGCAATTATAAAAATCACCCCCCAAAAAAAAACACCGTATAATTTACAGTACACCCAATCATCATCATCGATGATTTTAACTTATCGACTGAGTTTTAGAGTACATGATTATTTATAAATCTGACGATATTTGACTGCACATATCGACGGATTTTCGAGTTCTAAAATAGATTAATCATCGATTATTCACCAAACAACAATCCAAAATACGGATTAACAACAATTAGAGCAAAAAACCCTGCAATATTGGTCTGGTATAATACCCCCCCCCCCCCCCCCCCC
>MVJL01006231.1:0-45557 GCA_002156465.1 Macrocentrus cingulum | reverse complement strand
TCGTGAAACCTGGTGCGGATACGAGTGACTAAATGCAAAAAAAATCTACAAAGTTTATTAAATGATCATAAAAATGTTCTTGCAGGTGATATCGATGCCGACACGGTATTAGTTCTCGTCAACGCAATTTATTTCAAGGGAAAGTGGGCCCAGCCATTTGCAGGAGCATTGACCCAAGATCGACCATTTTACCGTGCCAATGGAAGCATGAGAAAAGTGCCTACGATGATGACCAGAGCGCGCTATCGTTATGGAAGACTCCCGCAAATTTCTGCGCACTGTGTCGAACTTCCTTACGAGGTACCAACACTCTCCCACTTAAAATCACTCACTGTGATCTCTATATCTTGCTATTGATAATTTTTAAAAAACTCCATCTATATGTAGAGCAAAGGTCCCGGTGACAAAGTGAGCATGTTTGTTATTCTGCCCTACGAACGTAATGGACTCCGTCAGGTAGAGAATGGGATCCGTGAAGTATCCCTGGAGATGCTTCGTTCCGGAATGATGGAGACAGTGGATTTAATGATGCCCTCATTCAAAATAGAGTCGAAAATTGAGCTGACAGATACACTTCAATCTATGAGAATGCAGCAAATTTTTTCTGATCGAGCAGATTTCTCTGGTATCAGCAAGTATGCCAATTTGAAGGTCAGCAAAATTGTACAAAAAGCTTTCATAGAAGTGAATGAGAAAGTGTGCGAAGCTGCAGCTGCAACTGGTAAGTCAATGACAGTATATTTTTTGTTCATAAGAGTGTATTGGTTGGATAAACCTTGTGTCCAACGTTTTAGGTCTATTCATGATGTCTCGAATGCAGATAGATTCAATTATTTTCAACGTGGATCATCCATTCCTTGTGCTGATTGCTACCGAGGATGTGATCTTGTTCAGCGGTCGTGTTACTGATCCCCGTCAGTAGTTACCAAGTTACTATATATGAAGCACGTCGTTAAACTATCACGAAGCGAATATATCATTATGAAGACTACATAAATGTAGTCAAAATTAAATTGAATGCTTTTTAATTGAGAATAATAAAATGCTCTGAAGAATCCACATATTCATCTCGGCTTGTTATTATTTCTCGCTCTGCTCTTGATCCATCTGTAGTTCTATTCAGTTTTCGAATATGGTAAAGTGACATTTGAGTGGGGTTTAAAAAATATTTCGTCAGTAATTATATATTTTTTTTCTCGACGGTCTATCCGAAAACGATCAGGTTCGCAATTCCGAGTAGTCACTTCATTTTCAACAGAGTAAATCTCAATTTTTTCTATGAATATCAGTCCTGATAAATCTGGATTTTTTATTTTAGTCGGCGGAGAGGACAACATACTGGTTAAATAATTAATTCTGAGCCTGAAAATCAAAATCGATTATAGAAAGTACTGTTGGATAAATTATTTAGTTGGAGTGGGGACCCGACCAGTAGTAATAAACGTTTGAAAACTAAAAATTAAATTTATTGTGTATTTCGTGAATATCAATTATCAGAAATATCATTTCTTACATATGCACGAGGAAATACTGTAAAATTCCCCACTGAATTTTTAGTTGGAAAAACCGATAAAAATATTATTTCGACGAACGAACAACAAACAACGATGAAAAAAATTTCTCTAGTCCTCCGATTTTTTATTTTTCGTCGGGACAAAAAATACTACAAATCAATTTATAATTTTTTTCTTGCATATTTTTCATAATCACGATTATGACTGATATGAACTAAAAAAAAATATTATTTTGTAGAAAACTATTAAAAAAATTCCGATAACCTGCACGTATGCGAACGTTGGAGATATGACGTGCGTCATAGCATTTACCGTGTGCGTCAAAGCTAAAAATAAGCTGCACCGATAAAGTTGAAAAAACTTGAAAGTGTCAGTAGAATTCGATAAAAACCTGCGGTACGAAACAACCGTGGTATACACGTGGCTGTGCGTCATAGGAACTGCGTCAACAAACTGCGTCGCCATCGAATTTATCAAGTACGTCAATGCGATAAAATTTTGGTATAAAACCCAAGTCAAACGGAGTAGCAGTTCAAAGCAAGTTACAAAGTGTGTCTGTTACTGTCAGTACATAGTTCAGTTGTGAAAACTTCGACACCACTCATCAAAATGAAGCTGCGTGAGTCCAATTAAAAAATATACCTCTCAACTGCACTGCATCCACTGAAGCAGATTTTGCAGAATCAATATTAATATCGTATTATGAGTAGGCATTTTTTTCAAATACTCTTGGGTAAATTAATTTTACCACCGAGCAAAGGCCGAGTTAATGGCATGTCACCACACACTCAATTCAGAGTCTCCATCGTGGTTTTTCACAGCTTTAGTGAATTTTTTTATCACTCCAGACATCGCAATTTCGGAATTAAATGATTTTTTCTCTCATCCGTTGTGCAATAAAGTGTGAAAAAATACTGAAAAATTATTTCCAGCGGAGATTAACATTTTATTTTGATTTTTCCAGATGGAATTTTGTCCATTGGAGTAGTGCTGGCTGTCATCCATGTCGCGCACTCAATAGACTGCATGTATTATGGTGGAAGAACTTACTTGTATGACGTCATGGCTCGCAACGTCAATGACTTCTCCACGAATTTGTATCAGGTAATATTAAAAGCGAAATCGATTGATAACGAGTACTTTTTTGATTAATCATGTTTCCGTTTGTTAGGCTGTATTGAATGATCCATCTGTGGAGAAAAATTTCATCAGCTCACCGTTGAGTGTGGCCATGGTGCTGCTGATGACTGGTTTCGGTGCTCGCGGCTCCACTGCTGCCGAATTGAATCGATTTCTTCACTCTGAATCCTTGAACGAATGCACGGTGCGAACTATGACTGCTGAGCTGAATGTAAGTTAATAATCAGTACGGTAACAATTATTTCGTTTAAAAAAATAGGCAAAATGAAATAATGATGACTTACATGTAAGGTTTTTCAATCTAAAATATCGCGAATTTTTATTATTACCTGCTGAGAAAATTTTTTAAAATATATATTGAATTTTTTTAGAGCTACAAAAATGTGGAACTTTCTCTGGCCAACAATATATTTGCGGATATCAGTTTATATATCAACCGTGAATTCCAAGCCAGTGTAAAATTTGCTTCCATTTTCGGCATTGAGAGGGTTAATTTCGCGCAGTCTAATAATGCTGTCCGAAAAATTAATGATTGGTGCAAGCGGAAAACGAATTCACGAATTCAAGAACTTTTAAAACCAGGTACGAATAAGAGAGACTTGAAAGAAATAATTTTTTCCAGCATTTTTAACTAAAAAAATAGAAACAAATTAAATTCTTGCAGATGACGTCGATGCCGACACGGAGTTCGTTCTCGTCAATGCAATTTATTTCAAGGGAAAATGGGCGCAGCCATTTGACAAATCACTCACAAAGCCACGGCCTTTTAAGCTTGCAGATGGACAAGTAAAGAACGTACCTACGATGTCCACCACAAATGAATATTTTTATGGACGTCTTCCTGAACTTTCTGCCACATTTATCGAGCTTCCCTACGAGGTAATTAATTTAAACTTATATCCAACTACTGTAACATTTAATAATTTGAAAAATTTTGATTATTTAGAGTAAAAATCCTGGAGATGATGTGAGCATGTTTATCATTTTACCTGACAAGCACGATGGACTGAGCAAAGTCGAGAATGGAATTCGTGCAGTACCCCTGAAGATGCTACGTTCCGAAGAGATGGAAATAGTAGATTTAACGATACCGTCATTCAAAATAGAGTCGAAAATTGAGCTGACCGATATTCTTCAGTCAATGGGAATGGAGGAAATTTTTTCTGATGGAGCAGATTTCACTGGTATCAGCAAGTATGTCAATTTGAAGGTCAGCAAAATTGTACAAAAAGCTTTTATAGAAGTGAATGAGGAAGGGAGCGAAGCTGCAGCTGCAACTGGTAAGTCAATGACAGTATTTGTATTATTAATGACAATATTGGTTTGCTAAACCTCGTGTCCAATGTTTCAGGTGAATTCGCAGAGGATCGAATGAGCGGTGGGCATCTCGTCTTCAAGGTGGATCATCCGTTTCTCGTGATGATTGCCACCGAGGATGTCATTTTGTTCAGTGGTCGTGTTAATGATCCTCTTCAGTAATTATACCAAGTTACTATGAAGCACATCGTTAAAACATATCATCAAACGAATGAATTATCATTAAAACTGCATAAATGTAGTGAAATTCGAATTTAATGTTTGTCAACTGTGTAAAGATAATAAAGTCACCTCAGGAATCCACATACCTCTCTCTTTCACGGGAAATGGGAATTTTTGGATAGATAATTAAGGGAATGTCGGACAAAATGGGATACCAAAGAAAACCAGTAAAAAAATTTCTAGTCAAACTTTATTTTAACTGTTATCTAATCATCCGTCTAACTTTTTGTGCAGTCTATCTAGCTTTCACCGTAATTTGACATCAGTAAAACTGTATTCTATAAGCAACTGTATAATTATTTCTTCAATTTTTGTCATTTTTTGCGAGCTTTTACTCTATTTTTAGTAAATTTCATAGAAATAAAACGATTGCAGCGGTTCTTATGACGCGGTTTTTGGAAAAATTTTGGTATTTTCTGACTCTTCTGCTGCTCATCAAACTGGGTCAGAAAATATATTCAGTTAAAAAGTTTATACATATATATTTATTTATAAGATATAACGCGGCTGATTGTTACGACGACTGCGTTGAAATGAAAAAAGTCCATTTTTTGTTAATTTTCTCTGAAACAATTTTTAAATGGGATAACTTATTAAATTTCAGTTAGTTCCATTTGAAAGCTAGTTGAATAAGCTTTAATTTCCATATCGACATGGTTTTCTAGTCCCAGTTAATATCAATCTAAACGATTCATAATGAAATTTTACTATTGCATTAGTTAAAAAAAAAAAATCATAAAGGAAAGAACACAATGAATAAATAATAAAAAATTTCAATAATTTTAATCATCTATTGAGCATTTTATATTTATACATATATATTTTTCAGTTTACAAATAAAAATCGTATTCCTTGAGACATTAAAAAATTCCTGAACAGGAAGAAAAATTTTAATTACAACCGGATATTCCTGAAAAATAGAGATTGATTGTGTCGAAAATGGAGAAACAACTTTGAATCCTGAACGCTTTGAGACGAACAGTCGGAGAACAAATATTTATATTCACTGCCGAAAAAATTTTTTAATCTCAATCAAATAACACTTAACCATATTTGAAAACTGGATAGAGCTACAGATGGACCAAAAGCGAAGCGAGAAATAATAATGAGCCAAGGTAAATATGTGGATCAGTTTTTTGATCTCTCTCTTTCACGGGAAATGGGAATTTTTGGATAGATAATTAAGGGAATGTCGGACAAAATGGGATACCAAAGAAAACCAGTAAAAAAATTTCTAGTCAAACTTTATTTTAACTGTTATCTAATCATCCGTCTAACTTTTTGTGCAGTCTATCTAGCTTTCACCGTAATTTGACATCAGTAAAACTGTATTCTATAAGCAACTGTATAATTATTTCTTCAATTTTTGTCATTTTTTGCGAGCTTTTACTCTATTTTTAGTAAATTTCATAGAAATAAAACGATTGCAGCGGTTCTTATGACGCGGTTTTTGGAAAAATTTTGGTATTTTCTGACTCTTCTGCTGCTCATCAAACTGGGTCAGAAAATATATTCAGTTAAAAAGTTTATACATATATATTTATTTATAAGATATAACGCGGCTGATTGTTACGACGACTGCGTTGAAATGAAAAAAGTCCATTTTTTGTTAATTTTCTCTGAAACAATTTTTAAATGGGATAACTTATTAAATTTCAGTTAGTTCCATTTGAAAGCTAGTTGAATAAGCTTTAATTTCCATATCGACATGGTTTTCTAGTCCCAGTTAATATCAATCTAAACGATTCATAATGAAATTTTACTATTGCATTAGTTAAAAAAAAAAAATCATAAAGGAAAGAACACAATGAATAAATAATAAAAAATTTCAATAATTTTAATCATCTATTGAGCATTTTATATTTATACATATATATTTTTCAGTTTACAAATAAAAATCGTATTCCTTGAGACATTAAAAAATTCCTGAACAGGAAGAAAAATTTTAATTACAACCGGATATTCCTGAAAAATAGAGATTGATTGTGTCGAAAATGGAGAAACAACTTTGAATCCTGAACGCTTTGAGACGAACAGTCGGAGAACAAATATTTATATTCACTGCCGAAAAAATTTTTTAATCTCAATCAAATAACACTTAACCATATTTGAAAACTGGATAGAGCTACAGATGGACCAAAAGCGAAGCGAGAAATAATAATGAGCCAAGGTAAATATGTGGATCAGTTTTTTGAATATTTTATTTTCACCAATTAGAAATATTGAATTTAACTTTGGATACATTTATGTAGTTTTAATAATGATCTATTCGTTGAGAAACATGCTTTAACGACGTGCTTTATAATCACTTGGTAACTACTAACGGGGATCAGTTACACGACCGCTGAACAAAATGACATCGTTGGTGGCAATCATCACGAGAAACGGATGATCCACCTTGAAGACGAGATGCCCACCGCCCATTCGATCTTCTGCGAATTCAGCTGAAACATTGGACACGAGGTTTAGCAAACCAATATTGTCATTAATAATACAAATACTGTCATTGACTTACCAGTTGCAGCTGCAGCTTCACTCCCTTCCTCATTCACTTCTATGAAAGCTTTTTGTACAATTTTGCTGACCTTCAAATTGGCATGCTCGCTGATACCAGAGAAATCTGCTCCATCAGAAAAAATTTCCTCCATTCCCATCGATTGGAGAGTATCTGTCAGCTCAACTTTTGACTCTATTTTAAATAAAGGCATTAATAAATCGACGGTTTCCATTGCTCCGGAACGAAGCGTCTTCAGGGGTACTGCACGAATTCCATTCTCGACTTTGCTCAGTCCATCGTGCTCATCAGGTAAAATGATAAACATGCTCACATTATCTCCAGGATTTTTACTCTAAATAATCAAAATTTTTCAAATTATTAAATGTTACAGTAGTTGGATATAAGTTTAAATTAATTACCTCGTAGGGAAGCTCGATGAATTTTGCAGAAAGTTCAGAAAGACGTCCATAAAAATATTCATTTGTGGTGGACATCGTAGGTACGTTCTTTACTTGTCCATCTGCAAGCTTAAAAGGCCGTGGCTCTGTGAGTGATTTGTCAAATGGCTGCGCCCATTTTCCCTTGAAATAAATTGCATTGACGAGAACTAATTCCGTGTCGGCACCAACGTCATCTGTAAAAATTTATTTCATCATTATTATATTTTTTGTTAAAAATGCTGAAAAAATTGTTTCTTTCAAGTACCGCTCATTCGTACCAGGTTTCAAAAGTTCTTGAATTCGTGAATTCGTTTTTCGCTCGCACCAATCATTAATTTTTCGGACAGCATCATTAGACTGCGCGAAATCAACCCTCTCAATGCCAATGTTCTTGAATTCGTGAATTCGTTTTTCGCTCGCACCAATCATTAATTTTTCGGACAGCATCATTAGACTGCGCGAAATCAACCCTCTCAATGCCAAAAATGGAAGCAAATTTTACACTGGCTTGGAATTCAGGGTTGATATTTAAACTGATATCCGCAAATATAGACTGCGCGAAATCAACCCTCTCAATGCCAAAAATGGAAGCAAATTTTACACTGGCTTGGAATTCAGGGTTGATATTTAAACTGATATCCGCAAATATATTGTTGGCCAAAGAAAGTTCCACATTTTCGTAGTTCTAAAAAAATTCAATATATATATTTTAGAAAATTTTCTCACCGGGTGATAATGAAAACTCGCGATAATTATTTCATTTTGCCTATTCTTTAAATAAAATAATTGTAACTGTACTAATTATTAACTTACATTCAGCTCAGCAGTCATAGTTCGCACCGTGCATTCGTTCAAGGATTCAGAGTGAAGAAATCGATTCAATTCGGCAGCAGTGGAGCCGCGAGCACCGAAACCAGTCATCAGCAGCACCATGGCCACACTCAACGGTGAGCTGATGAAATTTTTCTCCACAGATGGATCATTCAATACAGCCTAACAAACGGAAACATGATTAATCAAAAAAGTACTCGTTATCAATCGATTTCGCTTTTAATATTACCTGATACAAATTCGTGGAGAAGTCATTGACGTTGCGGGCCATGTCGTCATACAAGTAAGTCCTTCCACCATAAAACATGCAGTTTCTTGAGTGTGCGACATGGATGACAGCCAGCACTACTCCAATGGACCAAATTCCATCTGGAAAAATCAAAATAAAATGTTAATCTCCGCTGGAAATAATTATTCAGTATTTTTTCACACTTTATTGCACTACGGAGGAGAAAAAAAATCATTTAATTCCGAAATTGCTATGTCTGGAGTAATCAAAAAATTCACAAAAGCTAAAAATCACGTTAGAGACTCGGAATTGAAAAATTTGTCTCAGCAGATAATTTGCGGATGGAGTTGAGAGATATATTTTGTAAATAGACTTACGTAGCTTCATTTTGCGATGTATGTAATATCGGACTTCTTATGATGATAAACTGATGACAGTAACTCTGAGGCAGCTTATTATATACTGCTTCGAACGGTCACCTCGTCTCCCAGGGTTATTATACTCATCGAATATTTCTAAATGTTTTTCAATTTATTTTTGCTTCTGACGCACTTGATACTTTCAATAATGCATGAAATGGAGATAAAATTTTTTTTATTATTTGCTAGAAAATAATATTTTTTTCTTTTTCACCATTATCTCCATGTGAACAACCTCAAATGAAAAATTACTTTTAAAAATATCTTTTATTGTTGCACCTGGATGGTATTTGATGATAAATCGTGTCTCTAAAACCAAAAGTGCGTATAAAAAAAATAATCTTGCTATTTTAAATCATGATATCTTCAAAACCAATGAAAATAACGGTTTTTTTAAAGAGATCTTTTTTATAGAGAATTTTATCTGCTTTAAAAAATGTCTCTATAAAAATTCGTCTAACTTGCATTCTTGTCAAGATATCAGCCTAATATCAAAACTTATATCAAATCCATTGCGAAAGACTCATTTCAATAAATAAATTATTAAGTGTCAAAATTTCTGCATGATAAAATCTTAATCATCGAATTTTTAATGTGTTTTTTTTTGTAAAAAAATCAGCGCCAGTATGCAAATTCTGCTGCATACTGGCATCAAAATATAAAAAAATAATTTTCAATCAAAAATCATAAAAATATTACTGTAAATTACAAGAAGCATAATTAACAAAAATAAATTGTTATAAATACATAAATATTCTTTATCTTACTTTTGAAAAAAAAATAAAAATATCATGAATTTATTTTCAACAATAGAAAAACGTCTTTAAACACATTTTTATCACTGATGAAATACGGTTTACAGAGTTTTCATCAATTTTTTCAACTTCTAGCTGTGGAATTTCAGTCGTTAACAATTTTATCATTAACTATAGAAAATACCAATGCTTCTTGACGCACAAAATTGAAATTTCTACGTGAAAAAAAAAAATTTTTTATCCATTATTTTCGTAACAATTCTGTCAAATTTATTTTGCAAAACTCGAACTGAATAAAACTTACGTCAACAGTATTAATTATCAGTCGATTTTTTCATTGGAATTTCTATTTACCTCATCACTTGTTTCATTCTATATCAATGACGTAAATACAATAAAAAAAATATTTCAAATTCTTTTCCGTGCGCTAGTGAACAGTAAGTGGTTATAAATCGAATTTTCATGATATCCAGTCGCAGTGCGGTGTCTGTCGCGTTAGAGCCAAGATGACTTCGTGTTTTAAAGTGATTTTACAAGAACCGGAAAAAATTTATACTTCCGGAGAAAGTGTATTAGGTGCAGTTTTGTTGAGTGTTGATGAACCAAAAATATTTAAAGGTAATTAAATACTTTTTTTTCCCCACTAAAATGTTATTAATCACGAAAATAAATTTTTTTTAAATAGCTTTAAAGGATTAATATTTATTTATAATTATTTTTATCGTTTTAGAATTGATAATAAACTTTCGCGGATCGTGTCAAGTGATTTGGCACAAGAGTGGAAACGCTACGTCAGTCCGTCGGCCAAGTTATAATCATTATTATGGTGAAGAAGTTTATTTTCATAAAGAATTATTACTTCTATCACATCCAGGTAATAAAAACTAATTTATTCCGTCAAAAAAAATTGAAATTAACTGGAGAAAAAAATTTTTTTTTCACGTTTTAAAGGTTTAAAAAATTGATTTTTGTTTGTTACTTTTAGAAAATGATATTGTGACGCTTGCACGTGGGGAATTTCAATTTCCATTTTCATTCACATTGCCTCAAGATATTCCAAGCAGTTTTACACATAATTTTGGCAAGATTTCGTACTGTCTAACGGCAATAATACGTCTACCTCGAGGAGCAAGTACAAAAACTAGGAAAATCATCAACGTGGTGACTCCATTGATGTTAAACGACGATTCGCATACACTGGTAAGTGTATTAGAGTTTGAGATAATTTTTTTGTGATAAGAATTTTTTTTTAAAAATGATTTTTAAAATGTTTTTCGCAGTTGGGTATTGATGACATGACACATAAACGATTTACTCGATATTTTTTACCGTATGTCAGTTCAAAAGAACTGATTGTTCATTTTCGAACGCCAATCACTGGATTTGCTGCCGGGGAAGTTTTAAAATTTTCTGTAGAATTGGACAACCCATCGAAATCAGTTCAAGTAACGAATATAAAACTTCAATTAAAACAAGTAAGTATTTAGAATGAGATTCTGGACATTTTTGATTAAAATGAAAAATTCAAAAAAAAATTTTTTATTCAATTCTAGAAGGGAAATTCAATTTTTTTTTTTTTTTTCTTGAAAATACGGAATTTTACGCGATTTTTTTAGTTTTCTCGTGATAACTCGGTAAATAAGAGAGATAATAGAAAAAATGTTATTAGAAATAAATAATTTGGCAATAAGGTTTCTATAAAAAATGTTCAATAAATTTTTTTTTTTTGTATTTTTCTCAGTTTTTAAAATATTTTGATTTTTTTTTAATTTTGTTTTTTTGCAAATAACTTTAAAATGAAGTGAACTATCAAAAAAAGTTATTCTATATTTTTTGTAGGAAATTTAATTTTCTACGTTTTATTTTTCATAATATTTTTCATTATTTTATTTATTTATCGAGTTATCGATAAAAAACCAAAAAAATCACAAAAAATCTGAAATTTCTAAAAGGGTACCGTTTGAAAATTTCCTACAAAAAAAAAAAATTTATTTTAAACAATCGTTTCAAAACATATTTTTATAACTTTGAATACATTTTAACGCGGCATAATGAAATAGTCATATAAATAATAAATATTAAAATTTGTTTTTTCAGTTGCTTGAATTTCATTCAAAATTCCCACGAGAGAGAATAAAACGTCATTCAGAAATTGTAGAAAAATCCGTAAAACGTGGACCATTTCCTGGAAAAACTGTAGAAATTATAAGCATGAAAATCCCATCAGTAGTGCACTCTCATGTGGCGAATTGCCAGCTTATAAACGCCAAATATCAGCTCGTTGTGATCGTTGGAATGTCCGGATAGTGAGTATATATCCTCTGACGATTAAAAATCCTCCTTAGATAATAAAGAAAATAAAACAACTTTTTTTTTCCAATTAAATTCCAGTCACAGTTCGATAAAAAAAAAATATGAAGTGATCATAGGATCGAGAACAGTACCACAGCGGGAATTTCTATGCTCTCCCTCAGAAATTCTTCATGCACGTGACGAAACTCCTTCTAGCAGTTCAGATTCATTTATATCAACTATGTCGTGTAATTCACACCGGGGAACGGTAAAAAATCTCAATCCTCCAAAATTCTTGACCAAGTTTAATGCCAATCATCAACACCAGTCCATCAATAATTATCGTAAGTATTAAAAACAAAAAAAAAAATTAAAAATTGATTTTTCGTATTTTTTTTCCTAAAAAAAAAATCGAAAAACTAAAGAAATATTTTTCAACGTATTTTTTTCATCGCTGTTTTTTGTTCGTTTATCGAAATGATTTTTTTTTTTATCGTTTTTTTTCAACTAAAAATAAATTGTATCGTTAATTGTTTTTTTGTTATCAGCTCCACCTCCGTCATACGAGTCTGTAATGGCTGCGGATAAAAAAATCTAAAAAAACAACCAACAACACTATCTGGATGTATATTTTTTAAATAATTTTGAAAACTTATTATTCCGTAAATAATTTTTTTTACTGCAAATATCTTTGAAAAAAAAAAAATATTTCCACAATTTAAATTTAGATATTTGCAATGGAAAAAAAAAATTATTGCAGATACAACTGTACAATTTAAGCGAATATTAATTGATCTAATCGAGAATTAAACTGAATTAATCAAGTGCCGTTATGTATTTTTTTTTTTGTATATTTACACAATTTATTTTATAGTTCAACATTGTCACAGTACCATTGTAATCAATCATTCAAGTCATTTTTATAGCGAATAAATCTGAATAATACAAATAGTACAGGCAAAAATTTGTATATTATTTGCCAAGTGAAAGAAAAAAAAAATCTCAAACAAAGTATAATTACATTATTGTAACAATTGCTGTATAAATTGAGTCAAAAATTAATAGGTTGCCGTGGAATTTCTTTTAACATATTTCACTAAAATCAATTGCATTTGTCAATGTGAAAATTTTAACCCTACAAAAACAATGCTCCTAATTGAATGCGAGCATTTAAATTGTGTTATTTTAAATTTAATTTACGTCAAAATTGTATATTTCTAATGAAAATTCATAATTACTGTAAAAATGTATTCTAAATAAAATGTAACAAAAAAATCTTTATTCATGACCAAAAATCAAAAAACAACTCAGGAGTTTGGGAGCAGTGGATTGAGAAAAACGTTGAAAAAAAAGGATAAATAAAACGCTGAAAAATTCTGAAAAATTGCATTTGTTGAAAATTGAAAAAAAAAAAAGAGTAATAATTGCACACTTTATCAAGAATAATAATAATATTATAATAATTTTCATCACATCTAAGTGAAAAACGCTATTAATTAAATTTCGTTATAATATCAAGGTTTAAGCAAGCCGCAAAAAAAAAAAAACGATGTTGCAGTCATTTTCGTGAATATTTCGAAAACCACGAAAAAAACATTGAATTATTCCAATTTCAGGAGCAATAAAATTTTGATTAAAAAAAAAAAATAACTCGTAGTTTTCAAGATATTTTTAAGGCAGTCTAATTCATGCAGTTTTTTTTTTTAATGTAAATTAATGTTATTTTTTGTTTTATTTAGATTTTAAATTAATGATTTGCGTTGTTAAATCATGTTTTGGAACTGTGCGCTCGTTAGAAAAATGGTTTTATGGTACATTAAACTTCCCTCGGCTTAGGATAAATAACCCTTCAATATATTATTATCATAAATAAATTTGGTCTATCGGTAATAATGTAAATACGTCAGTATACAATCCTGACAGTATTTGGCAAACATGGTTACTAAGAATGTCACATATTTTTTTTTGTTTTTATCTGTTTTAATTCCTATAAAATTCTAACGTACACAAAAGATATTATGAGAGAAAAATTACGACGAAAAAAAAAATATATATATACTGTTTGTAAGCAAAAAAAAAAATATTTTATTAATTTTTCTCTCGATAAATTTATTTACGAATTTTATTATTCGGTATTAAATCGAATTTATTATTTTTTTTTTTTGTGCAATAAGAAAATAATAATTTATACAATGCGTTTTTTTTTAATCGCAGTGTAATTCAAATCCCTTTTAATCCTGGTGGCCGGGGTTTTTTCATAAAAAAAAAAAAAACTTCATATATTCAAGGTAGACTTTGTGTGTGTGTAATGTCTAACGAAATGCGAGAAGAAAATAATAACTCGCATGGTGCAACAGTTTATGAAGTGATAATATAAGTAAAAATAATCAGAATACTACAATCAGGTAATTTATAACATTTGTACAAAACAACAATTGAATTGAAAAAAAAAATGAGTCTTCAAGTTATATAGTTCGTTCATACTGAGTCACAAATATCCCCTCTCGGTCAGCATTTTAGTTTATTACAAAACTGATGCCCTGTTTTTTTTTGTTTCTTTTTTTTTCTTTAATATTATTATTTAGCGTATTTTTCTTAATAAAAAATAGAATCGGTGTAGATTAGAATATGTAGTGTAGATTGTAAATCATCATCAGGTTCAAAACTAATATCAACAATATTTCAATTTTTTATTTTCAGTTGAATAAAAAATTCTACGCAAAGATGAAACATTTTTTTACTGATTTTAACATGTGAAAACAGCTGAAAAAAAATTTTTAAAAACAAAAAAACAGGTAATTTATGCAATTTTTTCGATATCACGAGTATTCCAGAAGTGAAAAAATAAAAATTTCATCAATTTTTACGGATGAAAATAGAAAAATAATGGAAAAAAAAATTAGGAATACACATGTTGATTGTAGTCATGAACCAGAGGTCAGATTAATTACTTACGTCAAGTGTTAATGTGTGTGTCAATGTGTGACGCTTGAAATTTATGTATTCCAAATTACTTTACTTATTTTTGTATACGCATTCATTACACTTTCTCAGTCTGCACACTCCCAATAACACCTGCAATTGTGCAATATAGCTTTGTTCAAAATGGACAACGATGTGAATTGCAAAAACATTAATTAATGAAACGAAAAAAAAAAAAAATAGTTATTACCATAACTAAAGATTTAAGTCCTTAGCCCTCTCGTTTAATGCCAGGGGGCGCTTCAGCTAATCCTTTGACTTTCAATCGATCTGCGGTCTTTAAAAATGCTGGAAGTTGATCCTGAGAGACATTTACTTCTCCAGCATACATAAACTCCAGAATTGCCTGTAGATGATTGTACTGTACATCTTTCAAAATAATAATCGGATGCTTGGACGGATTTTCCTAGTTTAAAATAAATAAAAAAATTATTTTATTCATTTATCATTTTTTAAATCAAAGATTAATCATAAATTAATGATTTTTTTTACCTCAAGTAATGATTTAAAGTATGGACTACACGCTGAAAGTACCATTTTATGAGCTTTACAGGTTTGACCATCACAGGCCAATGTCACATCTGTAAAACTTTTCTCATCCCGCAGATGTTTGAACGATGTGACCATGTTGGATTGGAAATCGTTCCATTTTAAGAAAAATTGCTGTTGATTGTCAGCCATTATTGAATGTTTCTACTAGAGCCAAATCAAAAACGTTGATTTTAATCTGTAAAAATGAAACAAAAATTATTTTCAATTCAACTAAACCTAAAAAAAAATTAATTGTTTGTTCTAGCATACATATATATGTGTGTAATATCTCTGAGTGCCAACTACTTTTAATTGTAGATATAATTATTTGATTGATTGGAGCAGATAGAAGCGCCCGGGGCATATCGAACAATTAATTGAAAGATAAAAATGTTGCGACTGTAATTTATTGACTAATTTAAGGCTTTGTGAATTTTTTTTTTTTTTAGGATAAAGCGTGTTTTAAGAGGACTTGACAACAGCTGATATGCAAAGCTTTTTTAGGTTAGTCGAGGTTATAGTGAAATTGCAGGGAGCCGTGAAGCTTGCAGGATTATTGGGCTATGGGGAAAAAGAGTAGAAATTAGGGTTTAAGAAGGGATTAATATGAATTTTTAAGGTTATTATGTCATAATGGTTGCTAGCCAGGATTATTGTCGTCTGATCACAACAATACGCGTGCGTCCGTCTGTTCGGGCTGAGTGTATTGGTCCCAAAAAACGGACCCAGTGGGCTTTGCCGCGCAATGAAAATTCCAGGAAAATCCTAACTCACCTGCACGGCCGCTGATGAAATGTTGCTTATTTGCAGAAAAACTGATATTAATTTACGCAAAATATATTGGTTAATGCTGAATGCTTATTATCGCAAGTACGAGGTAATATATACACTAGCGAAAAATTTTTCCGCGAGTGGCACCAATTTCTTATTGTGGCTAATGCCACGGTGAACTAGTTCGGCTGCTTTCGGACACTCTCGATCGCCGTCGTGGCAGGTGATATATAAAAAAATGATATAAGGTAAAGCCTGAGTTTCATGTGCATGCTGTGAAAATTTCGCTTGTGCGCCGCAACAATAAAATTGACGTTAATGCGACGGTCGATAAAGTAGAATGTCAAAGATTTCAACTTGCCCGCTAAAAAATTAAATTACGAAGGTTCTGACATATTTACCGTGAAAATCTCTGCAATCACATGAAACTATAAACAATACACTGATTTTTGAAATTTTCAATTTTTTTTACCGTTTGACTGCGAAGGAAGCAATTCATAAAAATTGCAATTTTTCGAACTTCATAAATGGGCTCTTATAACAGCAAAATATTTTGTCATAGAAAATCGAATTTTTTAACAGTGATAAATTCAACTTTGAGCAATCAAAAACTAACATCTCGATTTTTTTTTTATTTTTATACAACTTTAGTAATCATTCAATTGATTTAAATGACCAAAACATATATTTTTTTAATTTAAATAATGAATTTATATTATTTTTTAATTATATAGTATATTTGAAGAAAATATTCAGTTGGTATTTTGACTCATAAGTTATGCCAAAACCTTTTTGATAAAAAATGAAAGATTTTATACATCTATTATCAATTATATATTGCATACTCTTGATGTGAGGCGAGATGTCTCGAGACACCTATAGTGAGTCGAACATTTCTTCCCTTTTAAACGTCGTATTTGCAAAAATGGCCATTTTGTGGGAAATGGCGAGGTGAAGCCTCGGTGCAGAATTGCCAGTTTTCGCTTCCGGTGCACAATATACTATTTTCCTGTCTCAGTGTTGTTTGTAGCTAAGTTGGAGAGTCGCTGCCCCTCTGTTTTATCAACTCTCATCCTCAAAAAAACACAAAAGAGAGAGCGGTAAACAGGTCTCTTACTTACCTAGCAAGCTATAGATACCCATACTTACGGCAGATGGCACGTAAACCTCAACCACTTGAGAAGCTAAATTGAGTTGTGAAGAAAATTTTTTTCTTCTTCAACTAATCTATTTTATTATCTAATAATATCACCGTCGAATACACTTATTTTTCGATAAGTTGCTTGAAATAAAATTCAAGTAGCAATTTTTTTTACTTATCCTCAGATTCCTTTGATTTTTTACCTTGAAATAATTTTTTAAACCAAAAATTCTGTCTTGAAAAAAAACCATTGATAAAAAAAAATAATGTATTTAAACTATTTTTCACATTTATTTCGCTATTAAAAATTATTACGAATTGTAAAAAAAAAATTTTTTCTCATTTTACTGCAAAAAATGAAGATAAAAATTTATCATGAAGAAAGATGTTTAAAATATGCGTATACATTTTATGTTTTAGGTGATGTTTATGGAATTTAAATGATACCAATCAAACTTGCAAATATATATCGTCATCTAGATGTAAATAAAAATCCTTATCACTCTTGACTACTACGCGTGCGAATGAATTCTTATCAGCCAGTAACATCAATTAAAATCCTCAGCAAAATTCACAAAAGATCAAACAGTCGGACATACAAAAGCCCGGCGTCTATCCATACCCACAAACATATCCTCATGTCTTCCTCGAGAGAAGGGGAAGAAGCGCGCGCGCGAGACTAAGTGCGCGTGCGCAGGCGATTGAGCCGCGGCGGTACCTTATTGAAAGCTTGCGACATGCGGCCAAGCAAGTCAGTCGCGCGCCAACATTTGTTCGGATATTTTCGGTGATTTCCACCCAACAAAAAAAAATAAATAACCCGCACGTTGGCTCATCCGGTGGCTTCAAACCGATAATACGCCAAGTCGAGAGTGTGCATTCGCGCCAAGACCGAAGCCCGGAAAAAAAAATCAGTTCAGTGCCTAAACCAAAGTCAGCATCAAACTGCATGTGGTATTTTTTCCGATTGGGAAAAACTGCGCATCAGCACAGCAAAAAAAAACTGTGATGTGCTGTGAGTGATGGAATCGCCAGTCATGTACGAATCTGCGGGCCTCCAGGAGCAGGTGCAGAATCCAGTGGACATAAAAAAGCCAGCGATGGGCAACAACAACAACAACCCCAACACAAACAACAACAATTCCGCGCTGCAAGTGAATCACAATCAGCAAACGAGCACGACAGTGAGCAAAGTGTCGGCTAGCAAGGCTAGTTTGCATCAGCAATACGCGGAACACTGTGCGGCAGCGGGTGAGCTAACGGATCTAAACACACCGGAGATTTCCCTGGACCTGCAGCACCTAATAGACGACTCACACTTCAACGATGGCCTGCTGGACATGTTGGGCAGTGGGAACACCGTGGTGAAGCACACGAGAGCAACATATCCACGGACAACACTGGCCTACATGCCGCAACCAGTTCACAGCGGCGCGAGTTACCATCAAAACAGCAACAGTTGTAGTGACAGCAACAGCTCGACCTCGGACTCGCCGAGCATCAAAGAGGAGCCGCTAGACCCCACGGACTTCCGGCGACAGTGCAATCAGTACCTGCCCAGCGGTTATAACCCGGCAAATGCGCCTTTCACCAACGGCGGCCCGACGTTTACGACCCTGACGCCGTCGACGGTGCCTGGAACTCATCCGGGCGTTCACCACCAGCAGCACCAGCCGCAGCCACATCAGGCACAGGCTCAGCAGCATCAGCGGGGCATGATGAAGGGCCCGGGTGTTATTACGCATCAGCATCAAGCTGCGGCCGCGGCTGCTGCTGCTGCGGCTCGCAAAGCCAGCAAGGCCATCGACAAAGCCAGTGATGAGTACCGACGACGACGCGAACGGAATAATATCGCGGTGCGAAAAAGTCGGGAAAAGGCGAAGGTTCGGTCGCGCGAAACTGAGGAAAAGGTTAAATTACTTGTGAAGGACAATGATCATTTGAAGAAAAGGATTGAATTGCTGCTTGAGGAGCTCAATGTACTCAGATCTCTGTTTAGCAGTGTTGGCGTCGTACCCGAGCAACTTCATCGCGAGATCTCGAGGCATTTGGACCAGTTTCAGCAACACGCTATAGGACCCATGTAGCAGCGGTGTGTTTCAAGTTGTAGCGCGTGAAGGATTTTTATATATTCATCAATGACCTTCGAGACTCTTTGAGTATCCGGCTGTGAATACAACACGCTCGTAAACGTCACTGTGCGCCGCATTGATCTGTTAGATTGTGGAGAAGATTGTTGAAGGGTTTTCATATCTTGAGACGCGCGAGATATTATATGCGAGACATTTATTGTCGCAGTCGGATTTTTATTTCTCGATGTATATATAGGTATTTTAGGTAAAGACACAAATTTTTATCATCAGATTTCATCAAGTGCCTTCACGTCATTAGCCTCTGTATACTCTCTGGGATATATATCATTATTCGATACTTTTTTTTTTCAACGAGGATTTTTAGTGGGTTTTTTTTTGTTTTTTAACGTCTCACTGATGCAGATAAATGAGTGACAGGGGGTTATTTTTAATTTTCAATCTGTGGGTACTAATATTTTTGTCTCTGGTAAATTTATTTATTGTACATTGTCAATTTGGTCGAGGGATACGATTTTTCGAGGCTAAAATTTTGTAGATAAATTATGATATGATTTTTTTTTTTTTTTTGAGAGAAAAATTATTAGTTTTTAATTATCCTCACAATGCACTTGAGCATTGCCATATAAATAGTTTTTTTTTCTTGATCTCTCGCTGTGACCATCATCACTTGATAAGTATGTGGACGTTGTTCTTACTCTTTGGTACCTATATCATATATTATGTTATTATATTTAGTAATTTTTATCACGACGTAAGACTGGTCTGGATTTTACTCGCGACACAATGTTCTGTTGATCTGCCTTACGGGAATAAAAGCGAAAACAAAAAAAAAACAGTTATAACTTTTAAAAAATCAAGGATTTTTTTAGGTATATGTAAAATTGTTATTTTTTTTTTCATGAGTAATTAATTAATGAATCTGTATAAAATCGAAATCTTACTCCACTGTAGCTGTATATTTTGTTTGCATGGCGTTGTGATTAGATACGGTTGTTATAGATATCAAGTTAAATTAATTAGTGTATCGCTCTTGTACCTAAGTACCTCGTGGCACATCGAGATACCCTAATGATGGCGCACGCTACAAAACAAAACAGAACATTTTTTCTAACTATTATAATCAAAGGATATTTCGAAAATGTATAAAAAAAAAAAAAAAACAAATGAAAAATCACTTGATAATGAATTTTTATGTGTGTTTGCGCATTAAATTTTAAAAATCAAGAAATTAAAAAATAATTATATACACCCATGTACACAACTTTGTATTATATAGTTAATACTATAAATTAATTGTAATGAAAAAAAATGTACGTAAAAGTTAATATATTTTTGTTTAAATAATATAAATGTGTATATGAATTAATTGAGCGAGAGTATACATGATGAATGATGTTAAATGTTATGCATTGTCTTCAGCAATAGTTAATTTAATTTTTTTCGTTTACAATATGTATCTTCGCGGAGATTTACATTTTTATTTTACTGTAAAAAAAATTTTTTCTTCGTTGTAAACTTGGTTTTTTCTTTTTTTTCTCTATATACTTTTGCGCACATTACATGATGGACACGAGATATTATGTATACGGGTATGAATGTAAATAATTTTTATGTGGTAAACACACATCTGTGCTACGAGTATCTGAGATTACCTGTTATGGTTGTCTTTCTCTTGTCTATGCACAAATATATTTTGATATAAAATGTGATTGCTGTAGTTTTTTTTCATAATTTTATTTGTGTTATGTTATAAAAACCTAGAAAAAATTTTTTTTTTCACGTTACAATTAATATTTTATAATGTTTTTTTAGTCTCGAAAAAATCAACTGATACACTGATTCATGTAAAAGAGTAGACAATTTAATTTTTTTTTTTTTTTTTGTGATTATACTCCACTCATAAATATTTATATGCATGACTTATCAGATTATCGTCTGGTTTTGCGCAAATTGTATAGCAGCTCAGGCGCACTGAGTGTGAGTTAATATGCCAAGTTTTGACGCCGAGGTGTCTAGACACTTGCAGCAGATGATTTTCGGGATTTAAAAATTTTTTTAAGCGTTCAATTTTGATTGGAGGATTTTTTTTTTTTTCAATTTTGGGATAGGCTTGTTGAGTGGTAGATTTTGGAGTTTATTTTTGATTTTTGACGGGTTTTTTTTTGTGGAAATGTCGGCTTACCTGCTGATGCCAATTGGTCTAGTCTATTTATCTGTTCGTCTCTATTCTGGTTGATGTTATATGGGTTAGGGCCAACTCTGCCAACAGTACGCGCTCACCCACTCGCGTGTTCATGTTCCAACTTTTAGACGCGTATATACGCACGGTTTTGTGACGATGAGCTCAAGTTAGACTAGTGTTGAACGCGCTGACATTCCCGCTCGAAAGCAATTCGCGCATGCACTTGATATATATACTTATCTTGCCAGGTCTTTTCGACTATTCGTCCAAATATATTTCCTGATGTCTTATATGTCGGTGGTATTCGTAAGTTAAGAGACATACACATCAATTATAAACGGGGAATAAATTATTTTCTCGTATTTCTAAATTTTACTTGATTTATCAAAATCACAGTCATATTGCAAGGCATTTAAAAATAAACAAAAAAAAATCTGAGAAAATGTTTTTTTTTTACTAAAAATTTTTTCTTTTCACATTGACTTTTTTTTTTGATCGCCTAAAAATATAGTTTTTTTTTTTTTGAAAGATTGAAAAAAAAAAATTTTTTTTTTCGGTTTTTGATGCTTTTTATGAATTTTTTTCATACAATAAATTTTTAAAAAATTAATTTCAATGAATTAATGATTTTTCTTTAATTTTTCAAAAATAAGTTTCGAAAATATTTTTCGAAAATAATTATTTTGATTTTTTTAATCAATTTTCTTTTGTCAAAAAATTTTTTTTCGATGTGTTACATTCGAGAATAATTTTTTTTTTTTTAAGACACGACTACATTAATTTTCGTTATGAAGAAAATTTTTTTTCTTAGTATTTTAGAATAAAAAACTTATTTATAAACAATTAACCAACTTAAAATCATACTAATTTGTTCGTTTAATTTTCTCAGAGTTAAAAATTAATTTTTACCACCTTTATGAGTGTTTTACAATTGAAAAAAAAAAAAAAAATTTTCAAGAACATTTTACGTGTTTAAGACAGGATTTTGTCGGTTTTTCTTATCAAAAAAATTATTTATAAAACAGTTAATCAACTCAAAATCATAATAATTTTTTTTCTTTAATTTTCCCAGTATAAAAAATTGGTTTTTACTATTTTTATAAGTATTTTACAATCGAAAAAAATTTTGTATTTTTTATTTTTCAAATGTGAAATAAGTTTTGAGTGATAAAGGTCATCGATTTATATATTCTCGTGCCAATTGATTTATATCTGCTAAGATCTAGATATTATGTATACAGGTAGAAAATACCTCTTGTTTTATTGTCACTCGAAAGACGCAATCTCGATTGGCATATATTGCTTATAAATTCTCGCGCGATTAAAGGAAGGAAATTACATATTGTCACGCGGACATAATAATCGCACTCGATGATTTATAAATGATTTGGCTACAGTGTAATGTATAATATATATTTATATATAAAGTTAGTGAACTGATAGTGATATTACGAGCATTGTTAGCAGTCTGGATCCATTAGCAAGCGGGTCTGCTACGTGGGGGCCAGGTGTCACTGAGGCCAGAATGCAACAAATTACGCAAATAAGCTCGCACGTTCTCGATGCCATTAGTACAATCATTTAGTTCCCACACATGTCGCAAAAAAGTCATTTGAATGCTCAGTGAATTATTGAGCCTCTATATATACCGTCAATTGTGTGTATGGCTTGAATTTTTTTTAGCCTTAATGCCAGTGACACGATCGTTTCCGTCTTTCTTCACACTGTCGCATCACTAATTACTTTTTATTGACATTAAATAATTTTTTTTAAATCCTTTTCTTTATATAAAAATTTTTATTTCATTCAAAAACGTAGAAATAAATCATTTTCTTTCAGAAAAAAAAAAAATTTTTTTTATTAACAAATAATTTCTATTTGTTTTTGACTTGAAGTTGAAGTGATAAAAAAATTTTAATTAATTTTTTATTAGTTTATTTTGAAAAATTTAGTTATTTTCAAAAAATTTTTTATTTTACAAATTTTTTCTCTCAAATTTTATTTAATAAGTTTTTTTTTTTTTTTTGGTATTTTTTCTTTAAACGCAAATATTTTTGAATTTAATTTCAATTTTTCGCTAAAATTTAGGGTGAAAAAATTTTTTTTTTCTTTTTTTTTAAAAACGAGTGATTTTAACGAGATTTCAATGAAAAAAAAAATTTTTTTTCTTTTCTAATTAAAACTTATATTTAATCTTAAAAAATAAACTAAAAAAATTTAAAAATCAATTTTCGTTCGTTTTTGGATGAAATTTGAATGATTTAAGATTAAAAAAATTTTTTTTAACGAATATAACAAAATTTTTTTTTGAATTTCTGTTATATAAAATTTATAAATGAATAGTCATTCTATAATATATAGGATGTAAAGTATTTTTTTTTTTTTTCGAAGATTAAAAATGATAAAAAAAAGTGATAATGAAGAAGGTTAAAAAATTTTTGCGCGCTGTTTGATTTTTTTTTTTTTCGTATAGCCTCCTGTATTAAAAACCTGAATTATTTGGAGAAACTTAAAGGCCTAGATTGTCAGATTACACACGCGACGTACCAAAAAGTTTCATTGCCTAGAATCCGTGAGCGTTTCAACGCTCACGTTTAGAGTGAACGCGCGCGATGTGGGTGTGACCTGGTTTCCGAGAGTTTCACTTTCCTGTAGAGCGCGTATACGCGCCGATGAAGAGGATTCGACCCCCGACCATTACGTCATGCATTGTTATGCCGATCGTAACAAAGTCATATGCACAGAGCCTGCAAGAATTTAAATGAGATAGTGATATTTTTTTTTTTTTCCCCCGCGCTCCTTTTTAATTTTTTTCTATACTTCCTGTGTATATGCGCTTGAGTATACAAATGCAGTATTTTATCCCAGATTTATACTCATCACAGATATTATCTAAATATATTTTTACTAAATTTTTTTTTATCAACACAGCAAACTATAACGCAACAAGTCCCGTTCTTTTTTTTTTTTTCCTCAATTGTTTCATTTTTTATCTGGAGTTTTTTCATCTTTGGTGAGAACTCATGTGTAATAGTTGAAAAAAAAAAAAAAAAATACAATTTCTTTGTATTAATGAAGCAAAGTTACGAATGTTTATGTAATATTTCAATTACTTATGCGAATTGAAAAAGAAAATCTAAAAACATCTCTAGTACTATTGAGAAAAAATTTTTTTTTTTTTACCTTTTTTTATCTAAAAATAGAGAAATTGTAAATTATGATTCACATAATTCGATTAATTTCTATTTCAATAATTAAAAAATTATAAATAAATTTTTTCGACATTTTTATTTATTTGTTTAAATATTTTTTATCGATTGAATTTCTAAAAGTATAAATTTTAGGGCCAAAATTACTTTTTTTCAACTACTTATACAAATTTTTCGTTTTTTTTTTTTTTTTTAAATATTGTCAAAAATTTTTTTTCAACATGTTTATAATTGGGTAATTACTTTTTTTTTTTTTCAATTTTTTCAAAAAATCCACGAAATTCCCATTTATTTTTTGCAATATTTAAATTTTTAATAATTTTTTAAAAAATCAAAATTGATGAAAAAATGCTGAAAAATTTTTTTTTTTTTTTCAATTATTGTGGAATTTCCCGATTAAAATTAAGGGTATGACAATGTTTGTAATGCCAATTAATGTGCACGGCGTAGTACACCTCTATTATACCACGCTGGATGTATAAACAGAAGTAACGCGCGCTTGCGCATAATCTTTCAAGATGTAAATACATATATACCTATAATATTCCTCTCTGCTCATGCATACGGAGCGCGCGAACGTGCGACCTATATATACCTTGTTCCATCGCCTATATCAGCAGCGGCCGCGCGTCCATGAGGGACAGGAATCTTGTAGGCGCGAGTGAGTCTCCTCCCACCTGCCGTGCACGCGCGCGACGCGATGTATCCGGCCGCTTATGAATTCGTTAACGGGAAACGCTCGTTCTCTATAGTGGTAAAAAATACCCATAAAAATTCTAATCCAAGCTGATTACTTTGATAAGTCTCAAACTATGTCCGTGGAAAAAATTTTCTACATATAGTAAAAAAACATGTTTTTTATCGTTAATTTACATCTCTTGCCATATACATATATCAAACAAAAATACAACAAAACTAAAAAAAAAAAAAAAAAACAAATTTTTTTCTGACCTATAAACCTTATTTTAAAAAATACGAATTTTTAATATTTTTTTGATTTAAAAAAAAATCAATTAAAATTGTAAAATGCATAAAATTAAAGTTTAAATGATTTTTTTTTAATGATTTTATTTATTTATAATTAACTTAAGATATTTATTTGTTGAAAAAAATAATTAATAATATTTTCCACGGGATAAAAATTATTTTTGATTCAATTTATTGATAAAAAAAAAAATACTTTTATTTGTTTTTAGTGGTGTTTGTTTTGAGAAGTTGATGTGTATATGAATATTCAAGGACGTAAGACAATGTTGGATGACTTGTAAGAGTCAACAGCGACGAGAGCACATAAAAAAAAAAAAACGGAAGTAAAAACAAACGTGATATATATGGGTATAAAAAATTCTTTTTCGTGACCTCAATCGCGCTGATGCTTCATCCCATGAGACAGTCATGGATTTATACACACGGAAAATGCTTTTATAATGATGCCGCGTGTGTGCACCCACGTTTATGTGATGAGGAAGCGTGAAATTTATTTTTACCAAGAGTTTTTGAATTGATAGCAGATGTGTGTATGTTATATGTATAGAGAAAATGATGAAAAATATTGATTTTTGAATTTTATCTATCATTCATGAAAAAATTAATCTAATCAGTTGTGTAAATAATTTTTAAATAATTTTTTTTAATGGAAAAAAAAAAAAAAATTTTTTTTAACTATGAATTTTATTATTAGGACACTTAAAAAAATATGCTAATTATGCTTATAAATTGTGGTAAATATTTGAAACTATTTTGCGAGTGACTGAAGGTCAATTATCGTATTTTCAAGGTTTCCTATCTTTTTGTTGATATTTTTTTTTTTTTATTTCGTCATGGAAAAATGAGTTTTGTTTAGTTAAAAATATTTTTTAATTTTATATTGCAAGATTTTGAGAGATATATAATTTTTTTTAAAATCAAAATTAATTGTTAAAAATCGTTGTTCTTTAAAATTAGTAACGTAAAAACGTAACGTAAAAAAAATATTTTTTAAAATTTTCCAAAAGGGTAATTAAAAATCTCTCAGTTTTCCTACTTTTTTTAGTTTACCGTCGATATCTTGATAACCAAGCGAGTTAACGAAAAATATTACAATACAAAAAAGATGAAAAATCTAATTTCCTATAAAAACTGTTCAATAAACTTTTTTCATATTTTGCTTCATTTTTGAGCTATTTCAAAAAATAACAATTTTCAAAAATCAGTCATATCTCAAAAACTACAAAAGATACAAAAAAACTTATTTAACATTTTTTGTAGAAAATTGAACTCTCAATAATTAATATTCCATAACATTTTCCATTAACTTGCTTCGTTCTTGAGTTATCGGTGAAAAACTAAAAAATAATTACCAAATCGGCTAGAATTTTTTTTTTATATCAAAAAAAATGTCCAAAAATTTATTTTAAAATTAATTTTTAAGCTTTTTTTCGTGTAAAGAAAGAAATATTATATAAAAAATTAGAAAAATTTTAATTTATAAAATTTTTTAACTAAAAAAAAATCATTAATATTATTTCACAAGGCTGTAATAAAGTGTTACTTAGATATGGAATAAAATTAAAAAATCTGCACGAGGCTTTAGATCAATCGTGAGACATTAATCACGAAGATTAATATTTGGAATGAGTGCTCCGGATGCGGCTGGCCGCAGAGACAGCAAAATTGCACTTTCGTCACCCAGTGCTCGCGCAGAATCGCATCATCATCATCATCATTATCATCATCATCATCATCATCAACATTATGATCATCGCATCCCCATAGCTATAACACTCGTGTCTTCTCCATTATATCACATAAATGAATGACATTATCGAAGGCACTATTATATTACCGTGAGGGGTATTACGTGGCTGCAGAGTCAGGCTCTCAGTGCCCCCCTCTGCTCATCGACTCACTATTTCACTCGCTTCTCCTTTCGCCCGTCTGTGTTCTCACTGTCTCGCTCCCGCCGGGGAAACACTCTTACTCTTGCGCGCAAGAAATCAGGTCAGTGCGCTGCAAGAAAGCCACACGCTATTTCAACGGATTAGAATTATCGTGTCTAACTATAACCATATAAAATCATTTCACGTAATTCATGACATGTTTATTTCTATTTTTTTACAACTATTTTTTTTTTTTTTTTTACTTTTATTTATTTTTATTTTTTTCTGACTATAAACTTTGCTTTAATTCATTTTAAATTATTCAAGCTTATTATACTTATGTAAGATTTTTTTTTTTTTTTTTGCATTATATTATTTATTTAGGGTCATTAATATATTTTAGATTTGAATTGTCTATTAAATCAGGAAACTAAATTTATTTTATAGAGAATAAAAACTTTTTTTTTTTCTTCAATCGAATTTTTTAATAATGTGTTTTAAATAATTGATGAAAATGTAACAAAAAATTGGGTTGTTTATTGTGAAAAAAAAAAATTTTTTTTTTAGTTTTTAAATTTTTTAAATAGGAAAATAGTTATAGTTTTATTTTTTTTTATTAGAAAATATTTTGTAATAATGAATGAGGAAAATTAAAACTTTTTTTTTTTCTAATTGACAACTCAGTTCAAAGTCGACAAGTTTTTTTTTTTTTTTTAACATTTCACAAAAAACTCGAATAAAAGAATCTATATCTGAAAAAACTTTCAATGTATTTTTTAAGTGTTATAAATATAGCATAAATAAATCAAATAAATATGAAAATTATTTAATATATTCCTTAATTATTAAATTTTTTTTTTTTTCAGAGTCAAAGATTTATCTAATAAATATAGTTACGATATATTTAAAATCTTGATATATTAATGAAAATTTCAATGAATTATTTTTCATATGTTAAAATATAACTTAATATATTCTACAATAAAATTAGAATAAATAGATAAATTAATTTCAATAGTATTAGGCACGGCTGATCGCATGCAAATACGTAGAGGATTAATTTAAAAAAAATAATTGTTGGTAAAAAGTGAGGTAAAAGTGGGGTTTCTTCTCTATATCATCAAGAACGCGCACGGGCATTCCTCAGGTCGCAGTTCAATGCCGTTCAATTATATCCTCTGAGTGCATGCGTAATATGTCAGAGATGGATAATACAAAAGTTACATCTATATTTCAGCTCTAACAATTTTTTTCGATGTAAAATTTGTTTTTTTCATGTTTTATTAATTAAATAATTAATTTTACGATTTAGATAATTTATTAAGGGTTAAAGGAATAATATTTAAAGAGAAATATAAACGTTTTTCTTACTTTTTCAATTTTTTTTCTTAGCGCATTTATCACTCGTGTGTGTGTGTGATGTGTCTTTTTTATTCGTTATTTGACTTCTCAGAGAGTTGACATAATTAAATGTAATATTGCGAACTGTCGTAAAAGTTCATCGACATTTCCAGCAGCAAAAGAATAGCCTGCTGTGTCAACAAAAAACTCTGGTGATATAAATATGCGCGCACGGTAGCAGTAAAAAATGTTATTCTTATTTTACACATCAATGGTCATTGACACACTCTGTCATTCTTCATTATTTTCACCGGCTGCACGTGCTTGCACATTAATTATAATCTACTGTCTACATATACAAGTGAAAAAAAAAAAATTAAAATTAATTTTTTTACAGATATTTATGTTGGAAAAAATTTTTTTTCGACATTATTCGAAATTTTAATTTCCGATTTTCAACAGTTTTTTTTTCAGTAAAATGAAATTTATTTTATATAATTCTATATGTTTGAAAATAACGTAAGTCTTTTAATTGATGTTAAAAAAAATTTTTTTTTTTTTCAATTAATTTTAGTTGGATATCTTGATAAAAAATTTTTTTTCTGCTTTGTGGAATTTTATATTATTTTTTTATTGACGAAAAAAATTTTTTTTTATGAAAGAATGTCTTTCGAGTGGAGGAAACAAAGGTTTTTATTTTATTGTTGTGAATTCAGTAGATACAGTCAACTGCATGTATGCCTGTCTTGCCAATACCGTCCTTTACTACTTCATCTTCACCCGGAACTTGGAAAATCTACGATGACTGCCTCTCTAGAATGCGGAGAAAAAGGCGAGTGACCTTATACACTCCGAATGACACATAAATCCTGTTTTTTTTTCTCACATTTTCAATTAAAATAATTTATCATCAATCACAAAAAATTTTTAACAAGAAAAAAAAATCAGTCAGTTTTCTTCAATAAATTCCATTATCGCCGCTATGGAAATTTCAAAAAATTTATGGAATAGAATAATAAATCAACAAATTATCCTCTAATCCATTTCAAAGTGAAATATTATTTTTTGACAATTTTTTTATATATACATATGACGTGTCAAAATTGACAAAGCGTTTCGTCAAAAAGTTTAAAACATTTTATCTGCCAATATCTCAATAACAATGCGAGTTTGATAAATTTTATTAAGAATCTTTTTTATAGCTAATAAAATTCTCTACAAAAAAAGTCTCTTAAAAAAATTTTTTATCTTTAATAGTTTTAAAGATATTTAGATTTAAAAAATCAAGATAATTTTTCTATATACGTTTTTTTGTCTTTAAACACAGGATATAGCAATTTTAATGATATTTTATGATTTTGTGCGTAAAAAATTTGGCAAATAAAAACAAAAAAATCAATTAAATACGACAAATCATCAAAAATATTGAAAAAAATATTGTTTAGAATTTTTTAGTGCAATTAAAAATAAAATTATGAGAAAATTTAAATCCCAAAAATTTTTCAACATGGCAATCAAGAGGAAAAAAAAAACATTTTTAAACTTATTATTTTAAATCAGCATTTTTTTCAAACTACACAATGCCATATCTATATAGTTGATTGAAAAATCAGGTGATAAATTGAAGAGATTGAATGTTGGTTTAATTTTCAGTTGAGTGACACGAGTGGCTTTCATTTTGCACGACAGAATCAATGGACACTTTCCTTTTTCAGTGGCCCAAATCATCTGTGAATGCTCAGTGCACCCACGCTGCGATGCAATGTAACTGGAATATTCTCGCTCTCACTCTTATTACCTTGCTGATACACATTAAGATTAAATTGTGACTCAAGCTCGCGATCAAAGAAGCTCTAATGACCACGATGACTAGGTAAAAATAAAAAATCACAAGTCTTTTTAAACGTCAGATTGAAGAGGCAATTGTTTTGATTTATGATTCGCAAATGGGGCAGAGAGTGTGCGACGACGAGATGATACTGTTGAATAATAAATCTAGGGCTTGACCTAAAGGCCAAATATTTTTCTACATTAAAAAACCTTGAATTTGATGTAATTCAAATCGATTAACCTCTACGGGGTTGTGTATCATTGTTTTTAAACTAATGCCAAGTTACAGTAGAATTGAGGATTTCAACAAATCAGGATCTGTCTAAGTAGATACTTACAGTGCAGAAGGACTCGTCATTTATTCATCAGTTGGTGAGTTGAAACTACACTTAAAACGCCCACCTTGTCCGGGAGGTGTTACGTTCTCATTCTAAATTCCTATCCAGACACTGAAACACTTGTATATCACAATAATATCTTGTTTTATCAGCCGGTAAATACAACGGGAAATGTTTTTTCCCAAAGAAAATTTTTATATGTACATTTTTTAGTATTATCACAACGATATTAATTTTTTTTCTCCTGTTTGTTGAATTTCAGAAGTGAGTAAAGGTATACACTATTATTAATTGATGAAACTAATTATTACTAAACTTGACCTTAACTACAACGATTTCTCATTTTTGTAGAGGCGTATGAACTTGGCGACTATTTTTTTTACAGTGAACCTGTATTTTTAAGGGATTTCACGTATTTTTGTAAAAGTAAATAGAAAAAATAAAAAATCTCTGGATAGATTGTTTGTAAAAAACGACCTAAACCTCATCCTCAGCAGCCATCATTTTATTCCATCACCCAGGGTCTATAACACAACCTCATTCCTTTTAGAACTATCCACAACCTAAAATTCTAGTCTGAAATACACACAATACCACTTAGTACATATACACGTACTGCATTTCACTTTTACTGTATTATCCGATCAACCAATCACAATGCGAGAAAAAATGTCTAAATTTACTGCAGCTGTTTTTTTTTGCAATCAACTAATCACAGCGCGAGAAAATTTCAAACAACCAATCAAATCATTGCCTAGAATTCAGCAACCAATCAGCAAAATGTCACATTTTGCCTGGGGGGATAAAATTTTGATTTGTACCAAAAAATCGGGGAAACATTCGTTGCTAAGAATTTATTTTCCTTATTACTGCACTGAATTCAATAATTCTGGGCCCCAATCGAAAGAGCATCATCAACTTTATATAGGTATCTAAGGAAAAATTAGAATAAAAAAATTATTTTCCGAGATATTTCAACTTGAAATTTAAAACATTCTAAAATCCTAATTTTTCTCGTGCCATTCATTCCCATACGAAAAAACAATTTCTCCATGTTAAAAATTTTGACAGTCGACATATGAATGGCAAGTGTATGATCATAACGAAAAATATAAAATTTAGAAGATATAAATTTCTCACACATTGCCGAGTATAATTATAAACTAGGCCATCGAGATAAATGAGAGTAATACGAGAAGAAATAGAATGTACGATGATAATCTAACAGGAAAAGAGTCTTAAAATTTTCACCATAAAATCCTTCATTCAATCTTTTATGTCAGTTCACATAATAGTCATTATTTTATCTAGCTGACAAGGGTTTTGTTTCAGTGTGAGTATATATTTATGAAATGAATGAATAAAATCTCAACGAAATCGCGCAGACTATCTCGAATTTTTTTTCCTTCTCATCATCATCATGGCACGAGTCACGCATCTTTCACCCGATGACCTTCTTCTAATCATCCGTCCAAGGTTTATCCTTGCCTATCGTAATTGAGAAGCAAAGTACATCAGACAGTTATTTAATTATGAATTTTAAAAAAATTTTAAAAAGCAAAAAAAAATTCCTTCCTATTTGGAAAATTTGCAATAGTATTAATAAAATAATCCCGTCTTTTTATTAGCTGATAATTATTTCGTTTTTTTTTGTAAAGTCGAGGTCTAAAGTGAAAACGAAAGCGTACGAGTAAAAGTCCGAAATTTTTTCGACAAGGGGAAAGCGTGTCGAGCATACCATTAGAGTGAATTAGAGTGGGCCAAGTTTCGAAACTCTCTTGATGAATAAATAATAAAAAAAAAAATTTTTTTTAAGCCTGAGAAAAATTCAAAAACTTTATAAAACATTTTTTTTTTATATTAAATATAATTTAATGAAATTTGTTGAATTTTGAATTGTAAAAAAAAATATTTGTTAATTTTAATCACAAATCTTCCACATGGAATTTGCGTTGGAGATTGAGATTTTTTTTTTTTTTTATGTTTTATAGAGAAAAAAACAGGGAGGAAAAAAAAAACGATAAGCACACGCGCCACTCGCATTTATCGGATGCCATGTGTCTCTCGTCTTGACCTGAACGATTTCCGGGCCATTCATCGTTGAATATATTCAGTAAAGAAGATTTTTACAAGGGTAGTGTCTACACATCATTAGAATTATTAACAAATCACTAAATCCATTAATCAAAATTTTTTTTAACCTCATTTATCTCAATTTTAATGACTGAAATGACGTTTTTTCTTTATATAAAACAAAAAATTAATTTATTTTCATATTTTTAGAGACATTTAAATGATATTTCTTCATCGATAGCAATAAAGAAAAAAATGTAATCAATAATTACATGCCATATTGAGAATCGAAAAAATGTAGTGTTCTTTATCAAGAAATACATTTTTTTAGTTTAATAAAATGTTTTTCATGTAAATTAGATAAAATATAAATTAATTCAAGTAAAAAAAATGTAAATCAAACGTGTTTAAATACAAAATAGCAAATTATCAATAATTGAAACTTCGTTTCTTGCGAATATCTTGATAAGGATGCAAGTTAGACAAATTTTAGTAAAAATCTATTTTATAGCTAATAAAATTCTCTATAAAAAAGATTTCCTGAAAAAAATTCGTATCTTCAGTATTTTTGAAGATATTTTGATTTAAAACAGCAAAATAATTTTGCATGTGCAATTTGGCATTAATATCGTGATTTTTAATTAATCATTTGACATAAAAATTTTTTTTTACATATTTTACATACATAAATAATCTAAATTAATAAGAAAAAATAAAAAATATTTTCCAAAATTCGAAAATTCCTCTTAATTTTATTTAAAAAAAAAAAAAATTTTTTTTCAATTTTTCAATTTCAAGAAAATAAATAAATAAATAATTTTTAAAACACTGAAAAAAAAAACTTTTTTCATGATTTTCTATTTATATATGTATATAATTTTTTTATCAACGTCACAGATGCCTGAGTGAATTACACTGTGCGAAAATAATTAATGAAAAATGAAAGTCTCTATTGTGACGGTCATTAAATGATGTGGGTGGATAAATGACAGTGGCACTGGTTAAAGCAGAAAAGTGGTCGTGCAGTGCACGTGCGAGGCGTCCCGGCAAGGTCGTGCCATCGTAGGAGTATGTAACATGCTCAAGTATTACGCATATCTCGCATAACTGGACGAGCTTTTTGCATAAAATGTGCATTTATATTGATATTGTTGCAGAGTACTATCAGCCGACATGTCGGAAGTTATTTTTTCTCACGTTTTACTGTGTCTTCACCCGTTGAAATGAACAATTTAATTATTTAGACGACGTTTATAGATGTATTTTAAACGATTTTGTGTGGCCAAAGTGATGCAGAGGGTAAAAGGACTAGACATTTGTCTAAATAAATGATGACGAACAGCTGCATATACAGAACAATCATTTTGTCTGTGGGACGGTTTTATCCATGCCCCACTCTTCGTATTGTCTAACTAGAATGAGCCATTGAAATTAATAAGTACCTACTTTAATCTAGTCTGATTAGTGTGGGTTTTATCAATCGTTTAATATTGAAAGATGTATATTTATCACATTCTCTATTTTTCTGATTGTCGATTAAGATATAAAGTTTGTTTTTAAGTGTCTTTAGAATGATTTGACTCATTTCTAAAATAGATTAATACATTTTTCCAGGTATTTAGTAGACTTTATAAAATTACTGACATTTTTTTACACTCGGTTTTTATAGAATTTTAAGTCGTTAAAATTTTTTTCATGCCTTAAAATTGTATTGTTGTGCTGGTCAACTATAATCAAAAATCGATAAAAATTTGTACATTAGTTCTAAATTATGTTTTTAATTTATAATATTTAAGAAAAAAATTTTTCAAGTTCACATGGATGTTCAAGTCTATGCTGAAATATTTTAATCATTAAATTTAATGCATTTTGTTAGTTTATAAAAATATTTGTAAAGAATTTTCATTTTTTTTTTTTTTCAGTTGGATATCTTCACATCAGAAAAAAACTACTCACCGCAGTATAATTAAATTAATACAATTTTAAAAAAGTTTAAAAAATTTTTTGAAGTTTTAAACATCTTGATAAAAGGTTTAAATATATCAAAAATTATTTTCAAAAAATTGTATGATTATTCTAAACAATTTAAAAAAATCTAAAGTAAAAAATTTTTAAAAATTTTAATTTTTAAAAGTCTTACAAAATTTTTAAAAATCTTATAAAAGTCTTAAATGTTTCAAAACAGTTTAAAAATGAAAAAAAAAAAAAAAATCCGAAAAAAATTCCTATCAAGTTTATAAACGGTCTGAAATGTCAATAAAAAATTTTTTTAAACATTAAGTAAATTTCAAAAAATTCTTAAACATTATAAAAATCAGATTTGTCAGATTATAATTAAAAAAATTAAAAAAACATCCATTAAAACCTGTAGAATAACGAAATTTTATTATTTGAAATCATGAAAAATTCGAATAACTCACTCACAAACGATTTGAGACTCTAAATTGACATAAAATTTTCGATAAGATGGTATATTTAGCCAGTCGATATTAATATTGGAACAAAAGTATAAAAACAATTATCACGATAAAACGATGAATTAAGTAAATATGACGAAAGATCCCAATATCTATATAAAGACATTGTCTTATCTGATAGTTTATTAGCTTTAATGCCATCTAAAAATATAAAATCTTCAAAAAAAAAAATGCTGCTAAATCAAAAAAAATTTTTTGACTTCCTAATTGCTCAATCAATTTCAAGATTTTTTTTTCTTGAGCTATTTTAATAACTTGTCGTATACGATGAGTATATATATATATATATAACAGAGCTTGGCTAAGCAGAAAAATGATATCTTACTCAGCAGTTTATCAAAGAAAAAATCAATTCAATAGCGAAAAATATTTCTGAGTAAAAGTTAGAGCTCAGCAAAGTTCAATAACACATTAAATTAATTAAATATAAATAATTGCCTCATTAAATACGCGTCATTCGTATACGTCAATAAGAATCAATTAAGATAAAAAATCTTGATTATTGACTTTCTAACTTTAAATATTGTATTATATCTAATAGTTTGTCGTTAAATTGTGTTTTTTTTTTTTTAATTTTAGAAAATAAAATTTAAAAGACCCGGCCAACGACCTAAACACATGTTTTTAATGTATTCAACATTTTTTTTTTTATATATATCACGAAGATTACTTAAAAATTATGCACGGTTGATTATCAATATTATATCTGCGAGACAGATATTACCTTCAAAACCATTATTACGAAATGATAGCTCGATCAACTGAAATTAAACATACATTTTATCAAAAAATATGTTTTTTTTTTTTTTAAATTTATTTTTCCTCGCCATAATTATAGTGATATCTAGTTCATAAAATATCAGTTTATTTAATTAAATATTCATTTGCATTATTCAAACATTTGAAAATAATCTCACACTGGCGCAGTGTAATACCGAAAATTTTATTTCATCAAAATTACAATTATTTATCAATAGTAAAATTATATTTTAGAACTACTAAAAATACACTAAAAAATGGAAAAAATTGAGAAAAATTTTCAATATTCATGATTTGATGTATATTAAATTTATTTTTTTTTCAATTTTCAACATTTTTCATCAGTAACTCAAAAAAAAAAAAAAACATAATCAGAATTGTTGTATTATTGCGTGTCTAAAGATGAAAGATCATATATACAAAATTATCTAGCTTTTTAAAATCTAAATATCGTTAAAACTATTAAAGATAAGATTTTTTGTCAAAAAATCTTTTTTGTAGAAAATTTTATTATCTACAAAAAAGGTTCTTAGCAAAATTCATCTAAATCGCATCCTCATCAAGATATTATCAAGTAAGATATCGCGTGTCTAAAAATAGAAAAAACATACACACAAAATGATCTTGCTATTTTAAATCGAAATATCATTAAAACTATTGAAGATAAAAATTTTTCTCAAGAATCCTTTTTTATAGTGAATTTAATTACCTTTAAAAAAGGTTCTCAGTAAAATTTCTTAAACTAGCATCCTTATCGAGATATCCAACTAAAATCTTTTCAACTTTTCGGCGACACACATTCTCAATTTTGACACGTGATATGCATGTAAAAAAAAACCACAAAAAAATAACATTGAGTCACTTTTCAATTATTATTCGATAAAAAACAAATGAAATTATTTATGAAAATTATAAATAAATTCAACAAATTAATAAAAAAATAGATATAAATGAATTTTTTCAAATTTAAATATTTTCTTTTGTCTTTAAAATGTGAAAATAACAGAAAGTCAACTATGAAAGAGTGTTGGGATGATACTGTGGGCTTCTAGTCAACCCACGAGCATTACCCACGTGTGCGTCCGTCATTGAATAATAATTGCAATCATTAAACTCAACAAATTCTAGTGGTTAATAAATACCAAACGACTCAAGGCGTGTTCACCCTTCCGATTCCCATCCGCGAGCTCTCCGATCATTTCCATCAGTTTAATGATGTCTGATCTCAATAGATATATATAAAACTCAGAGCTAGATCTTAATTGAAGTGAAGAAAAAAAAATACAAAGGTGAACCTTGACACAGACACAATCTTCTTCACGACGACCAGTATGAATGGTATGCAGAGCATCAGGTCGTTTGCCAGGTTTTGCTTTGCTATCATCAACTCTAATGTATTATATCATGAACATAATTAAATATTTTATGTCAATTAAGCCTACTTGACTACAACGTAGATTTTTTTTATGATAAAAAAAATTTTTATCTCATTTTTTAACACTATTTCCATTGAATATCGCGATTATATTTTTAATCTTGTTCACCACATATAAAAAATCATATTTCAAGATTCATTCATTTCAATTATTGCATACTTATTAATTTTTTAAAATCATTTTTATTTAGAAAAGAATTTTTTTACCCCATTTTTTAAATTAATTTTAATTTAATGGTAAAAAAAAATTATTAAAATTGTTTTTTAAACAAAATTTAGGGTAATTAGTTGGATAAATCTTAAATTTTAGTTTTTTATTAATAATTATATTTTTAACACTTAAATTGGATGCCTCAACTTAAAAAATTGTAAATAAAAAATTATTTTGCTTGTTTAAATCAAGATATCTTCAAAACTACTGAAGATACGAATTTTTTTTTAGATATCTTTTTTATAGAGAATTTTATTAGCTACAAAAAAGGTTCTTAACAAAATTTATGTAATTCGCATTCTTATTAAGATATTATTTATTTTCATTCATTCTATTTGGGAAAAACTTTTTTTTTTATTATTTTAAAAGTAAAAAATGTTTTTTTTTGTTTAGAATTTTTAGGATTGAGTGTGATTTTTTGATGTGTATTTATTTTTAAAACAATAGAGGCCATGATATGTCAAAAATAACTGGCCTTTAAATATGAATATTTAAAGTTCAGTTTAGTTAAAATTGATGATGGATGTGTCGATGATCAGGATTGTGAAATATTTACTGTCAGGCTATTTAAAGGATAAATTAGAAAAAAAAAAATACATATATGCGCATTGGAACGCACTTTCAAACTTGATCATTTATTCCGCATGATTATTTGCATGTGTGGGTTGTAGTGTTCATAAAAACATCAGAAGGCAAGATTGAGAAGGAGGCATACGCAGTTCTTTCATCCCACGATCCACCATAAAATGTTTAAAAATGAAAATGTATAGTTTTTTTTTTCTTTTTTATTGTGCCCGCACACCTTTTGCCGTGACCAATTGACATTTCGTTCTTTCAAGCGTGGTCATCACGTGGTTTCTCAGCTCCTGCACACAATGTAACTGCGTATTATTGACTTGTTCGATGACCGAAAAAAAAAAATTCAGTCGTTAATCTTCCTCTTCGCGAGAAAACAGACTTCCGCACTTCCTCAAGAAAATATATATATATTTTTTATCAATATCGTCCGTGAGAATACAATTTTTTTTATTTTCAATCGATTCAATTGTTGATTTTTATTTGAATTTTTTTTTCTCTCACTTTTTTCAAAGAAAAAAAAAAATTATTTTGAAAAATTAAAAAGCTAGATAAAAATTTATCATGCATAAAAATTAATTTTTTTTTTTTTCAATAATTAAAAATGTTTATCGAGTTTTTTTTTCGGTTTAAAAAAATCAAGTGATTAATTTTTTTCTGAATTTTCTAGAAAAAAAAAAAAAATTATTTTTATACACTAAAAAATTGAGCCTAAATAATTTATTCTTGTTCGAAAAAAATTTTTTTTTTTCGGTTTTTCAGAAATTTATGAAGGTATAAATAATTTTTTTTTCGAGTTTAGTATTATAATTATGTTGCACTACATGTTATACAATGTGTGGAATATAGTAGACTAGTTTATCTGTAAATTCATGAATGAACGACGACAACGACGTCATATATTACAGGCAGTTGATGTTTATTCGCTCTAATATTGTATCACATAAAATGTATGATCACAGTTTTTATCTCAACTCGTAAAAAAATTATCTACCTGTAGGAACTATATTAATGTTATTATTTTTAAACAACAAAAATATATAATTATATACCCACTAAAAGAACAACTTATCAATAGAAAAAAAATATCCATTAAAAATAAATCTACAATTTAAAAGAGATTTCATAATTAATTTTTTTCCGACCATAAATGGGACATAAATTCGACCATTTCATTATAACTATTTATTACTTAATCTCTCGAAAAATGTTACTTAATCGTTGCATAATGTCTCCCTAACACCTGAAAAGTCACTGTGGGAGAGAAACTCTGTGAAATTGTCACAACACAGAGTGTGCGATGATCGCCAGACAGTAAAAGAGAGAGAAAAATTCGTCGTTGCGTGAATAAAAATACCTTGAGAAACGTGATTCAACTAAATCAGTTGGGAAAAAAAAAATTTAGTCGAAAAAAAGGCATTCCGACCAATCAAATAAAATTACCACATTCACTTTTACTTTTTAAATTCGTTTCACCTGAAAACATTAACCTTTCAGTCGAAAAGAACGCGCGGCTGGGGACGCCTAGGAAAATGGCGGCGTTCATGCGTCGCCTGAGTTGTAGATGGCGCGCGTTAGAAACCGCGCGCACGTCCCGCGAATGATGAAAATACTGCGGGTACAGGAAAATATGTAGTAAAAATAAAATGAATAAAAGAATGGTTTTATGGATTGACACTTTGTCACTCGGATACACGAGTCAGGCGGGTCCATTCGAGTGACTGCTCCACGCTGAGCGCTCACTGCGCGTGGGGTGAACTATAAGTGTGCCAAGGTGCACTTCTCGTCGAGAAAGCCGGACCGGCCGGACTACAACTTCCACTACTACTACTTGAATATACTCTGCTGTGACTATACTTTTGTACGCTAGTAAAACACACCGTAGAAGCGGAAAACAAGTTTAGCTAGCGACAAAAAAAATATTTTGATAAGTAAAAATGAAAAAATTTAACATAAAATAAAAATTTTTTTTAATAACATTATTTATTTATATTTTTTACAATGGAAAATGAAGGTAATAAAATTTTAAAATTATTTAATATCGTTTTTTAACGATTTTTTGCATTCAAATAGAAATTTTTATTAATAATTTTTTTTTTTTTTTTTTGTAGAAAAACTTTGAAAATTTTTACTCGTTAATATTTGTCTCAATATTTTGCATTAGTTTAATACAATTATGAATTAAATGAGGTCAAATTTTTTTTTATTATCGTAATTAAAAATGTGGGGAATTTTATTTTCAACAGTGAGCACGGTTTTTCTTTTAATTTTAAGCTGTTCTACATGTAGGCAATGGTATTTTGTAGAAATGAAATTTTTTTTCTGTTCAAAAATTTTTTAGAGCCAAATCTCTTGGAATTTTTGCGGTTTTTACGATCTTTTCTCAGTTTTTTGACGATAACTCGATAACTAAGCTAGATAACAAAAAATGTTATAGAAGCTAAAAGATTGAGAATTAAATTTCCTACAAAAAATATAAAATCAAGTTTTTCATGTCTCGCTTAGTTTTTGAATAAATTTAGATTTTTGAAAATTCTTGTTTTTCAAAATATCTCAAAAACAAAGCAAAATATCAAAAAAATTTATTCTACATTTTTTGTCAGGAATTAAATTTCCTGTTATTTATTTCCAATAACATTTTTCGTTATCTCACGTGTTTATTAAATTATCGAAACATAAACGAAAAAAAAAAAAAAAAATTACACGCCCTTTATGGCTTTAGTGACGATCATCATTTTTTTATTATTTCCAACTTTTGGATTTTATATAAATTAGAAATACAAAAAAAGATAAAAAAAAGGTCAAAGTCCTCAAAAATCAATTGATACTCACTTCAGTTTTAGTTTTGAAAAAAAGTACGAAAAAAAATGATGATGAAAACAAATTTTATTTGCGTTGAGGATTGCGTTCAATATTAAGAAACTTCGCGAAGTAAGCGAAAGCACAGAATGAAGATTGAAGGCGAAGGTTACTACACATCCCCTGCCGGGAATGTGCCGTTAATCTCGCGCCTGATTGCAGTAACGATTGTCGCATGTAAGTGGTCGATTAGCCGCGGCGTCGCGTGCGTCTGTTGATCTCACTCTCTCTCTGTACTCTTTTTCTCTCACGCTGCGCGGTGATTCAGAAGCACCCCTGGCGAAGCAACAAGTGTCACAGCCGCGGTAATATAGACACTCAATTTCACGTTTAAATCCACCGCGGACCATCAAGTTTCCGCGCGTGTGGTCTTATCGTGTCGCAGCGAGTGTGCGTCATCGCAGCCGCGGAAATATAAGAGGGAAAAAATAAATAAATAAAGTACGTACAAGGCTGCTGACCCTGGCTGACGCCACAGTGTAGATTGTTTCACTTAAAAACTCCGCGATAATCCCGCAATTTTTCTCATTACGTCTTTATTTTATTCTATTTTTTTTTCATCCATATATGAACGTCACTATTTGGCCCTTGTGCGGTGGAAGATTTTTTTTTTATCTTGATAATTAAATTAAATAGTACTCTAAAAATATTTGATTGGATTATAGTATCAAAAAAAAACGTCGCCTAGATGAGATCTGCTTATCAGATTTATTATTCAGTTCTCTATGCGATGGAGAGGTAATTGTTTATGATGTGTAGTGAATAAATGGATAAATTTCGGATATTTTTATGATGTTTTTGAAGCTAGTTTATATAACACAGTTAAGTGTAGTGCAATAATTAAATTTAAGACCACAATAATCGTGGAAAAATGAAAAAAAAAAAAACAAATTTTTTTTCCCAACTAAAATCATCAAAAACAATTTTTTTTTCTGTCATTAAAAATAAAAACAAAGGTTTCAAGATTATAATAATCATGGAAAACACATTTTTTTTTTTTTGGTTAAATTTTAGATTTTATAAAAAAGTAGATTTAAAATTTTTTAAAAAGAATAAAAAAATTATTTTTCATTATTTAAATGGTTTTTGTAAATAAAGAAAAAATTTATAAACATTTTCTAAATGCGGTAATATATTATTGATTTTTTTAATAAAAAAACATTTTTTTTTTTTCGTCTAATATCGCAAAAAAAAATTTTTTTTGCGATAAAAAAAAATACATAGTGAAACCATAGAGTGCACTCCATTTAGATATTGTTATAAAAAAGTTTATAATTTATTTTTAAAATATTACAAGTCAAATTGACTGTAGGAAAAACGCAATTATGTACACGTATAATGTATCGCGGTAATTTTCATCGATAAGATATCCAAAAATTCATCGAGTTTTATGTTAGTTTTAAATATACTAAACAGCCTTACAGTCATAAATAAACAGATTTTATTATCAATTTCGAGTGTTTTTATAAATTTTTATAAAACAATGGTGAAAAAAATAAAATTAAGTCATTGATTATTAACGAAATAAACAAAATAGAACATATAAAATTTTTTTTAAATGAAAATTTAAGTTTTGTGAATAGAAAAAAAAAATTACAGTATAATTGAATCAAAATTAATCGAGTACCATGCGATTTTAACTCGAAATATTAGCAAAAATAAACTATAAGCGAGTATATAGAGCACACCCCATTGATTCACATAGAGGAGTGTGCAATAAAAAACAAAAAAAAATATCTTTCAAGTCATTTTTACAATAACCATGTAAAAACTCTTTAAAAAAACTATTTAAAAAATTTTTTTTTTCCTAAAATTATATCTAAAAATTTTGAAAAGCATATTTTTTAATTAAAAAAAAATTATTTTTCAATATTCTGAATTTTCATAATTGATAAAAAAATTGTTTTTCTCCAACTATAATTGAAAAAAACTAATATTTCTATTTTTCTGATTATTGAATTTTTTTTTTTGTCCGAACGAATATTGTCATTGGATACATCAAGGGCTAAAAATTTCCTTCGCGACTATTATTAGCAAGGTGGCCCAAATACTGGTATCTATGTATATCTAAAATAAATATGTAAGCTCAGATGATTTGGAGGTGCGTGTAGAAGCATATATACATACAAGCGGAGGTTAGAGTGCCATGCGTGTGACTACAGACATTCTAAATGAAATTTCGAGTGTGTGCAGGCCACGAAATATTTTTAGACAATCATATTTACCTCTATATAAACGCAAATGGAATCGTCTTGGAAGTATACACATTAAGTATATGTTATTTTCATCAATGAAGCTATTGTTTCACTAGTTAATATTGCAACTTTCACTTGTGAACACGAATATAAAAGTGAATGTCGTCGTCAGTGCGACAAGTCCTATATAGGAAGAAAATATAAATGCCTTTGAAATATGAGAAAAGAATGTTTTATCTTCCATTCCAATACACTTTAGAATTTTTGTGTCATCTGCTTATAATAATCGGAATTTCGTGTTGAAAATATTTTTCATTTTTATCCAGGTGTGAGAAATTTTTTTTCACACTTGGTATTTTTCGGGTAAACAATACATATATAACACGTACTATAGCGTCTGATGGCAAATGGTCTAATCCAACATGACACGAACACTCTCGCGGTCAAGCAGAGTCTCGTCGCTTTCATGTTGTGACGCTAATTACTTACTGACGTCACGGCCTGCGTTTCAAGGCAACGAGGGTCAACACGAAGGGACGGCGTAGAGCTAGTATGGAAATTGAAAGATTAATTTACTCTCTTATATTTTTGAGGTTATTTTTTATTAAAGAATTCGTAAAATAACAAATTTTAATTTCATTTCTTAACAGGATTTTACAAGATTAGCTAGGAAAAAGTTGTTAGGAAAGACTGAACGCAATTGAAAGACCATAATATATTTAATTTTGATAAATATTTATGTAAAAAATAATATAACAATGCGTCAATACAAATTTTTTTTGTAATAACTAATATAGAACAGTTGAAATAAAATATTTACTGTTTTACAGTGTCGAAAGTAACAGGCGTTGCTGTTTTCTTTTTTTGATTTTACACTTATTATTTATTACACATGGATTTAGACGATATAATACCTTAAATAATGATTTATAAGCTTTAAGAAATAATAAGAAAAATGTGTTGAATAAATAAACATTATCTCTAAAAGCATATAAAGCTGTCTATATTGCATGTGGTGTCGATTGTAGGGGAACGGGTGGTAGTACCGCCCGGTAGGCAGTACCGCCCAGATTGATTTATTAAAAACTAAATAATTATGCGATACTTTAATCTTAAATTATGCTTGTAAATCATATATAAATCTAATTTCTAAACGCTCACGTATTTTTAACAACTATTTCTTTCAATAATCTACTCAAATGTTTAAGGGCGTATTTCATATAAGAATTCCAGGAGTGAATATAAGGTTTTTTCACTATATTATTAGGAGGAAACAAAATTAAAATTTTTTTAATAAATTCTCTAGACTGTTTTCTGTACATTATGACTCGACGTTTACTCTAAAATTATTTGTTTAAATTTATACAAACCTTATGCACGGATTGTTTATACTGGTGGTAATACCGCCCAGAGAGTGACTGCTGTACCGCTCAGCCGCGCAGTGTCAGAGTGTCTAGCGCCAAACTTTGATAAAGACTAGCTCGTGTTATTGATCGTGATTTTACGTTGGATTTTTCCGTGTCATCCATAAATGTAAGTAATTATTGCAATAAATTAATGCTTATTGTGAAGTAGAAGATAACCCTAAGATAGCCCAAAGATAGCCCTATGTAACATATTTACAACATTAGTTGTTACGAAGATATAATATATTGCACCAAATAGTGTAGTTTTTTGAAGTATTATATCTAAAAGTATTTATTTTTATCACATTTGTAACCAAGAAGACTGATTATAAATGTACCTATGTTACGACTTATTTATCGATGTGCAGTATGTTAGAGACACTGCTCAAGTTATGATTGAATTTATAATAAATAAATACTCGTTATATTAATCGAAATGAGCGAAATTAAATAAAATATCCTCGCATCTTGAACGATTCGGGCACACGCGCAGGCCGAGCGGTACAAGATTCGTGCTGAGCGGTACTACCGACAAATGCTCATTGTGCCGACCAGTGAACTATTTTCAGAAATCTCTGATTTTATTCATTTAATTGCACAGATGAATAAAAAAACAATAAAAATATAATAGAAA